>CM048751.1:88991612-89276612 GCA_026315105.1 Locusta migratoria | reverse complement strand
CCCGTAGTTTGATCTACAAGACTGCAATACCGTATCCGATTTCTTTGCAGTGCGTCCGTGTAAAATGAGTCAATACAATTTTTCCGTAACATTAACTCTACCTGTAAAGACGTGCTTCTACTTTCGATTCTTTGAAGCAAGTCCTTTGAAAATAGAAGAAATACGGGCCTTTTAGGATTTTAAACCTGAAATCGGCAAAAATAGGCATTAACGTGGGAACAGGTTATTTTAGGTGTTAAAAATCAGCAGTTTCTACATCTGCATCCCTACTCCGCAAGCCACCTGATGGTGTGTGGCAGAGGGTACCATCAGTACCACTACCGGTACTCCCTCCTATTCCAGTCTCGTATTGTTCGCGAAAAGAAAAATTGGCGGTATGCCTCTGTGTAGGCTATAATCTCTCTGATTTTATCCTCAACCCTGTTTCGGTTTTAATATATATATATATATATATATATATATATATATATATATATATATATATAAAGTCGTGTAGCACTATTTTAATCAAAATTGGTGGGTAGGTAGCTTAGAGGCAAGAGACGGACATAGGATGGTTTTTAGATACCTATTTAATATTTTATGTATGACATCTACATTAATAAAAATGAATTGCTGCATGTATGAAAGCGCATCACTTGAGACTGGCTTCACCAATTTGGTTGATCTTTTCTTTGTTCTGTTCGTAATTATCAGGACATGGTTTGTATGAAAGAATTTTTTTGGAAAATCTACCGGATAATATTAGAATTTGAAAATAATTGAATGTACGCTTCCAGCACGGATAATTTTCTAGATTCTCCAACAATCAGCTTATTCATTCGCTACTCGCCTAGCGACCAAACACGCTGTAAGGGAGCAAATAATTACACCAAGGAGGTTAGAAAAAAGAGGGGGCATTGCTTGAAGTTAGGGATTAACTGGTATGTAGGGTTTAATTTTAAATCCGCTACACAGACCTAGCAGGCAATGTTGGCAACAGCCCTTAATTCCAGGAAATTGCGTTACGTCTCTGTTAGCCAGTCGGGTGATAGCATACAATATCCAATGAGATTTGCCGATTTCTTACCAGTACTACGTTTTTCGTTCTTGGAAACACTATTGATTGTTCTCGTGGTTATAAGTGATTAGCATTTGTAAGACTGTTTCCATAAGGGAAGTCCATTTCACTCTTATACATGAAAATTATTATCTTCCTCAGTAAGTTTAATGTGTCAAAATTATTATGCGGATTCTCAAAATAACATCGTTTACTATGAAGAGAAAACAACTGTCGCCAACTAAAATTTCATTGGATGTCTAAACCTTTGCCACGATTGGTCGGCTTCAATCCCACGATCCAACAGCTGTTGCCTGTGTCGCGGAATGTAAAATTTTACCGGTATGTAGCAATGTTGTTAATTATGTTTCAATTAGATTCCTAATAAGAGTTCATTATTCACTTACAGGTAAAGTAACTAACAAGAAGGTCAACTGTATGAATTTTTATGCCTGTTTGATGATTCACCGAAACGAGGGCAATCACATACTGAAATGCCGCAGATCAGTTGGCCGTTGATATGTATGTTCGTGGAATAAAACCATTAAAGCTACCTCACAGATAGAGCAATTCTAAAGTTCTCTCTAATAACCCATTCCCAATTGTTTTACCCATCCATTTTCACTTCTATTCCCAATCAGAGTCCCGATTGGAATAAAAATAAATAGGATCAGAGAGAGGGAGAGGAGGAGATAGAGAGTGGAGGAATGAAATGGATTTAAAAAGGGAGGATGATAGGAGGGGGGAGGAGATGGATATGGTGTGGGGTAAGAGGGAATGGTGTGAAGATACGGGGAGGAGGAGATGGACAAAGGAAGGTGGGAGGAGGCTATGGAGAAGTAGAGGAGGGAGGAAGGGATAGACATCGGGAGAAGAAGAGAGATTAGGGTATATATCCCATACAAATTAGCGACTGCAAAGCGTTGCCAGGTTTGCTAGTTAGTCATGAAACTCGTAAGTACAAGATTATTTGCAACTAGGAACTAAAAAAAAATGTTTGTATATCTTATGCGTTATCAGTCCCTAAACTTACAAACTACTTATGAACTACTTACGAACTAGGACGGCACAAATTTCCATGCCCTAGGGGGGATTCGAATCCCCGACCGTAGTGGCCGTGCAGACCGTGACTGGAGCGCCTCAGTCCCCTCGGCCACCGCGGCCGGCAACTAGGAACTCAGGAAAATAACCTAAAGTTCCGCGGTCTAGTTATAAGGTTAATAGACAAGAAGTGCCAACAACCACAGCCTCAAACACCGATTCTGAACGGGCCAGCGACCAGCGCATCTACTGCAGCTACTTCTGATATCGCGACGTTAGGGGCTTCCAACAAAGCAGTGCGAGTTGTGCCGGAATTGCCGATCTCCAATTTACGCCCTACGTGTACAGTTGCTCTGTCGCAGCCAAAGACTTGGTTACGTGCCCCTAAGGCAAGGGCAGTCGTGCAAGGCGACAAATTTTAACCAACTAATCCATGCAGACGGTGCGAAATAATTCCCTTGCAGACACAGCAGGGCGGCACGCCCCAGGGGTTGGCTCGAGTGGGAGTAATCCCCACCCTCCACACACACACACACACACACACACACACACACACACAGTGTACATAGAACGCGCGCGATAGCTCGGCAGCCGCCTAATTGCAGCTTTAATTGGAGTCCGCGTTACGGGATTAACGAGGGGCGGCGAGGAGGGGGTTAGACCTGCCACACCCAACGCACAGCGCAGGTCAGAGAGCGGAAGCAGTTGTCGCGACTTCCGGCCGCGTTTAATGGAGCGGCGGGCCCCATTATAACTGGAGTAATCCCCAGCGCGGATCACGGGGGCCGCGGCACCGCTGTCAAAGCCCATTGTCTTTCGCTGAAAACGCGAAGAGCCGCTACTTCAGCACTGCTCACCTCAGACTTCCGTGCGACTGCACCCAGAGAAATGAAAACTACAGAGTGACAATTCTCGAGCTACAGAGATGGTCAGGCCGAGTGCGTTTTACGTTTAGCAGTATCATATAAACTGGCGGCGCGTCCTATTGTGCTCACTGCTTCAGTGAACCCCCAGAAAAAAAAGCTAGTCGTAAAGCAAAAGTAAATAAATAAAAAGTATTCACAGAATATATGACATCAACTGCGATTGGGCAAAGCTGAAAAAGTGTACCCAGCCGTGATTCGAACCCGGGTCTCCTGCTTTCTAGGCAGTTGCGCTGACCCCTACATCAAAATGTTCAAATGTTTGTATAGTCTATGGAACTTAACTACGGGGTCATCAGTCCCTAAACTTACAAACTACTTATGAACTAGGACGGCACAAATATCCATGCCCGAGGGGGGATTCGAACCCCCGACCGTAGTGGCCGTGCAGACCGTGACTGGAGCGCCTTAGTCTCCTCGGCCACCGCGGCCGGCTCCCTACACCACTGGGGACACAGTGATCACCGCACCTGCAAGGACTACCTAAGCTCGCCTCCCATCAGATACAAATTCCCAGCTTCGCCCTGCCCACAGTACTCAAACTCGTAGTTATGAAACTAATTCCCGTAAGAGTAAGGGCTTCAAACTTGCCCACCCCTCCCCACTAACAATAGGATCATTGCCCGTCACCGGCATTTTATATATATATATATATATACACATGTGGTGTCTGTTCCGAAAGAAACAGACGTCACTTCTGATCCTGCAGTTATTATGTAATAACGGGAGACGTGCTTAGGTAGTCCTTGCAGGTGCGGTGATCACTGTGTCCCCAGTGGTGTACGGGTCAGCGCAACTGCCTAGAAAGCAGGAGACCCGGGTTCGAATCCCGGCTGGGTACACATTTTCAGCTTTGCCCAATCGCAGTTGATGTCATATATTCTATGAATGTTGAATAATAACAACTGCAGGATTAGAAGTGACGTCTGTTTCTTTCGGAACAGACGCCATATATTTTCAAACTATCATTCTACGTTTGGTTCTTGTATCAGATCCTTTTATTCGCACTTTCAAAGTATTTTTATCGCATGAGAAACGTTTTACCTCGCGGCGACAGCGCGTATACGAGTCGTAGCGCGGGTGCTTAATATAGGCGGCACTGGCCACAGCATTGCAATGCGCAGTGCAGGTTAGGTTCAAATTCTCTTCTGAACCCCCTGGAGGCAGCATACGGTTGACCCGCGGCAGGGAAGGGTGATGGAAAACGCCGCTTTTAACATTGACTTTGGAACTGGTAGAGGCACCAGCTCTTGGCCACTCGAGCTCTGGCGTTTACGCACTAATGAGCCCGAAGCTAGACAATGGAGCTACTGCGCACCTCGCCTTGCGCTTGTGCAAATCCTCCATTAAGGCAACATCATCCCTTCATATTTGTTTTCGACTCCTTGAAGATTAATCAAAAACACGTCAATTTGGTAAAATATAAGACGCATCAACTGTAAAAGCCTTCAGAAGATCCAATCATGAATAATAATGAAGTCACTATTCTCCACGTACCAAGAATAGCCGTGTGGTTAGCGGCTTCGCGCTGACCTGTCGAGGGTAGTGGGTTCGAGACCGACTGCAAGCATTTTTTTTTACACCCATTCTTTTTAAAAGATACGGGAACAACGACTTTTGTATTGTTACTTGGGATACATCTTTGGACGTTTTGGCAAATGGATTTTCAGGGGAAATCAGATTGTAACATATATTTAACTGTTTGAAAAGAGGTGGAGGAGAGTAGCCTTTGCGCATGGGTAAGGTTAGGAGAGGGTGGTGCTTACAGTGTCACGTGACCCTAAGGTAGCTTGTCTCTTCATCGTAACTGATTCTTTTTGTTACAGTCATTTAACAGTGTAATCAGTTACTTACTATGTTTTAGTGTTATTGTACATATTTATATGTTCTTGGTGTTTATTATCACACAAAAATGAACAACGTTCAGTATCTTTTAGAAACAAATTGCTCAACTTTAAGCTTGGAACAAAAGTGTGACACAGAAACCTGGTAGGCCGAAGCCTCAGCTCGATTTGAAGCAAGCGCCAACAAGCCGAGATGAGACATTCTGCAGATCTTTTAACGCAGAGGTGCACCAAATTGTCTCTTTGGACATGCGGGGGGCGGGCGCCGCCGCCGAAACATCGACGTGTCGAGCGGGGGAATGGAGGGAAGATCAAGATCCGGCACTCCAAGAAGTCAACCCCCGCCACTGCATATAGCCATATAACATAATATGCACATCAACAAAGTGTCACCTTGGTTCTAAGTCTCCTGAACAGTGCCATTCAATTTGCGTATTTCATCAAGAATGCAATTGTCCATGTATCTCACAACGAACAACCGTGTGCCGCAATTAGCAGCGTCAGTCTCTAGTCAGCTGATTACGCTACCAGTTCCTGTGAGAACAGACCACACAATCTACAGCACAGTAATCAGACTTGTTACAAAAACCAACAGAACTGTACTCAGGCAACAGTGTGCATACTTAGTGTTTGTCAGGACAGCCTATGTAACACGACATTCAACTGTATAATCGAAGAAGACGTCCTTGCAGTATTAACAAATTTCAAAATACACCGTTTATACCTGCGTCTTTTCATCGGTTGTGTATGATTCAGAAATCGTCACTATAGTTACTACCGACGAACTGTAACTGCACCAAGACTACCTTATCCTTTCAAACATTGCTAAAGGCGATAAGAGACCGACGTTCTAAAAATTCAGTAATATCGGGTTAAAGGTACATTAGTCCATCTGCTACTAACACTATGCTTAGAAAGTTAAGCACAGGGTTCGTACAATTGAATCTCCATAAAATTTAAGGACTTCCAAGGATCTCATTCCAATATTTCAAGGACTCTTGAAACTACTAGGCCAAACAAATTTACTGTTATAACAGGACTTATTGTAGAGGTAGTACACAATTATTCTCTTTCTCTCTCTCTCTCTCTCTCTCTCTCTCTCTCTCTCTCTCTCTCTCTCTCTCTCTCTAATAAGGCTAAATTTAGGTCTTTGTGAACGATTATACAGGTTTACAGCTTCATCGGTACACTTCATGTCCAGTTCCTTATCAATCGTTTCTAATTACGATTGATTTTGTTTAACACTTCTTCGCATACTGTTTGATTTGGAAATGAGCGTTAAGGTTTGTGTAACCTCAACCTTTTCAAGTATTTATCAGCCGAACAAATCAAGGTAGTAATGTCCTTCTGTTCATCTGTTTTCTTGTGCTCAATAGTGCCAATCTTGTCCATAATAATTTGCCCTTCTCTTAAATTTGCTGCCACATCTGACGATGAATTCCTTACTACTTTTTTCCACTTCAGGTATGAATGATACTTCTGCCTAGCAACTGCTGCAGCTTCGTGTCAATCTGAATATTCGACAACCCTCCAACAGTACGAACATTGCCACGCCTAAGGCGAAAAGCAACGAATTACTCCTCCTCCAAATTTGTACTTCCACCTGCATATTTGAGGGAAAGCTTCTTTCCACAGCATTCTGTCCATGGAAAATAAGCGGTAGGATTTTTATTACTTGCGTTAGTTGGCTGTAAGTTGTCTTTGCCATGGCCTTGAATAGCATTGTGTCTGTCTTTTGGAAGGTTCAAAACTACTGAAAGATGACTTAGAACTGGTCATAACTTCATCTATGTAAAATTTAAATTGGCAACTTGTCTGGCTTCCACAAGACAGCGGAGCACTCTAGTGAAGTGCATAACACACGTCTCCTTTGGTGCAGATATTTTCCTAAGATCGATTCAGGACGTATTCCGTGCCAAAGTATACTTCAGTGCTGAATCCATTAGCAATGCTTTTATAATGTTTGTATAGTTTGCCATCTTCCGGATCACATTTGCCAAAGGCTGCAAGTATATTAAAACGTCTCAAAGCTTGTTCTTTAACCAAACTTTGAAGCCGTCTGTTACCAATTCTTCATAACTCAAAGATCATTAACTTTGAAACTTATTTTATACACGGGGCCGGCCGCGGTGGCCGAGGGGACTGAGGCGCGCCAGTCACATTCTGCACGGCCACTACGGTCGGGGGTCCGAATCCCCCCTCCGGCATGGATATTTGTGCCGTCCTAGTTCGTAAGTAGTTCATAAGTACTTTGTAAGTTTAGGGTCTGATGACCCCGTAGTTAAGTCCCATAAACTATACAAACATTTGAACATTTTATACACGGGTTAAAACAATTAGGTAATCAGTTGAGATATTTAGGTTCTGAAGTATTGTCATCGGCAGAATTAACTAAAATAGTTCGTCGTCTTTCTGTCGCTTCTAAGGAGTGGAGACAACAACATTGTCATGGGAACCGAGATAGTGGAAATAATAAAGTTTCTGTAGAGGGGGTTGGTATTGACTTGTATTTACCAACTAAATTACACAAGCAGTTTGTTTCAGACAGTGTAGGAGAAGGTAGTGCAACTCAACAACAACATGACTTATCCAAAGCTATTAGCATGGAGAGACGTAGGATGGTTGGAAGAGGAAATACAGAGGGAGAGGGCTGCAACTATTGAAGTGTCCCAAAGTGTAATTTCCAGGACATGGCCGTGATTACAGACAAAAGAGCGGTTAAAGTAAGACAAGGCCCATGTCGTCCATGGATAACATCAGCAAGAAACTATCTAATGTCCGGCTTACAGCCGTCGACACAGGAGGTTGAATCCAACTCAGTTTCAACACACCGCCTAGGCAGCAACAGCACACGCAATATCAACGCAAACAGTCAGAAATCGCCTTGATGTGTGTCTCCCATTAAAACCACCACATAGTTTAGCTCACAGAAACTGGGCGGAGGAAGATCACGATTCGAGTCTTACCGAATGACGCTGGGTTCTGTTCACAGAAGAGTCCAAATTTTGTGTCAACCGGACAATCTTCGTTCACTCATCTGGAGAGAACGTCGAGCTCGGAATAATCTTGATTATGAGCAGTAAACACCTTACCATAGTGGTAGACGAATGGTGTTGGCAGGAGTCAGTATTGGTGGGCGTACTGACCTGTATGTCGTTCAGAAAAGTGCTTTGACTGCTCAGAGGTATAGAGACGCTCGTACCATAGGAGATGGCTTCCTTCTGGCAAACGATAACGTTCGTCCCCACAGAGCTGCACTGGTGGACAACGTGCCCGAAGCTGAGGAAACTGGACTGGCCAGCTTGTTCACCGGACTAAAGCCCAATAGAGCATGTCTGGGATGCACTTGGCAGACTCATTGAAACACTTCCCACAATGTATATAAAGCTGGATACTCCGCTCATGGAAGAATGGGCAAATATGCGCCAAGCGCTGATTTATAACCTTATATTGTCCATGCCACGCAGGTGTGCAACTGTACTGGCCGTCTACGGTGATGACACACCACATTATAGGGTAACGTCAATGTCTTTTTTACTATTGTGGTAGCCTAGTGGTGCCTCTCTGTAAGTAAACGCCATGTAAACCTCAATGAAAGAGACAGGAAAATATCGTACTCGCACGCAAATTACAATTGTAAGCAATATCTGACTAGAATGCTTACCATATGTATATTGTGAATAATTTTCAAATTTTTATTGAGATATGGTTCAACAGCCGTAAGATATTTGAGAAAATGCATACTGTGAACCATCAGCTCTTTATTATTTTGTGAAACTTCTACCGGTTTCGGTTATAAACCATCTTCACGGAAGAGAACTAGACAGACTGATCAAACAGGTGCATTACATGCCTTCTTATGCATACTGGCATGCATGTCACACAATAAAACTAAATAAGACGTCACTAGGCATCAAGTCTTGATTAAAAACATAAAAGCCTAGTGACGTCTTATTTAGTTTTATTGTGTGACATGCATGCCAGTATGCATAAGGAGGCATATAATGCGCCTGTTTGATCAGTCTGTTTAGTTCTCTTCCGTGAAGATGGTTTATAACCGAAACCGGTAGAAGTTTGGAAGAATAATAAACAGCTGATGGTTTACAGTATGCATTTCCTCATCCTCATATATTGTGAATGACGTCTCTCATGATCTCCTGATTGTTTGTAGCGGTATACGAATAAAAGTTATTTTAGACGGTCTTTCGATGTGTAGTACTGAATATAACGTTGTCCGTCATCAAATGTAAGCTCGCTTTATTTTTTTTTTTTTTTTAATGAGGGTATCTCTAGAGGAAAATCTACTTGACACGTGTGTCTATTTTCATTATAGAACGTCCATGCAATATTTGATCAAAACTGGCGACCTATACGTGAAACCCCATCCTTGGGCATTAAATGAAAGAAATTAGTAGAAGAAGAAATCACAGTCATTGGAGCAGCGTTCCAAAATTTGTTGTATTTTTGAGCTGAGAACAACACGGCCAGGGGGAAGCAGGGCCTGTTGATGAGAGAGGCGTCGCGGAGTTGGCCGCTAGTTGGCCTGCGGTGACGAGCGCGTAATGTGGCCGCCATTGTGGCAACAGCTGCCGGAGGCGCACAATAGCGGCGAGCACAATGCTGCCTGCAGCCGCTGTCTGCCCGCCTGCCTGCTCTCCACACAGCTCAGCCGAGCAGTGGCGACGTCGGCTGCCGCCGACGGCCTCGCACCGGTGGGGGCCTCACAAAACATCGTTAACATTTTAGTTTCTTTTTTCTTTATATTTGATGTTTAACGGCGATTTCCAACTGCTACGTTATGTAGCGACAACCTACATCTAATTTACACTAGCTGAACCAATGGACGAACAAAACATTCGTACCCAAGGATGGGATTCGACCCCTGACGAGAGCGACATAGCTCCACCGTGGAAGGAGGAAGCTTAGGGTTTAACGTCCCGTCGACAGCTTGGTCATTAGACACGGAGCTTACGCTCGGAGTTTTGAGTAAGGCTGTGGAAATCGGCAGTGCCCTTTGAAAGGAACCATCCTGGTATTTGCCAGGAGTGATTTACGGAAATCACGGAAAACCTAAATCTGGATGGTCGGAGGCGGATTTGAACCACCATCCTCCCGAATTCGAGTCCAGTGCTTTACCACTGCGCCACCTCGCTCGGTTCACTCACCGCGGTATGACGCCTCAGTGCGCTCGGCCATTCGCGGCCTGCAGCTATTTAGTTACCTGTATTTATTTCCGTATGAGTGCAGCAGTGATGAAATTTTTAGTTAAATACTTGCAAAACAATTTCTTCAGTACATTTTAGAAAACGATTTGGAAGA
Organism: Locusta migratoria; assembly: GCA_026315105.1. Classification (NCBI taxonomy): domain Eukaryota; kingdom Metazoa; phylum Arthropoda; class Insecta; order Orthoptera; family Acrididae; genus Locusta; species Locusta migratoria. The sequence continues at coordinate 89,266,446 of CM048751.1, read as the reverse complement.
TGTATATCCCTATGTTTTTTTATAACAATCAGAATCATGCTCAGTTCCAGTCAATACAACTTCGGCCGAGAGAAGCTTCACAAAGTTAAAATTGACTAAGACTTACTTGAGAAGCACAATGAGCCAAGAAAGACTATCTGCGTTGTCAGTACTATCAAGTGAAGCCGAAATAGCGTGATCTTAAATTCTGTGAGACGAAAAGCTCAAAAGTACTCTTTTTTTTTTTTTTTTTTTTTTTTTTTTTTTTTTTTGTTTATTGTAGTTTCTGTCATTGCAATAATACTCGTATATTATACTAATAGAATTTTGTTGTTCAAATGTTTGTTAAGCTTAAGAGACTTAACTGCGGGGTCATCAGTCCCTAAACTTACGATCTACTTATGAACTAACTACTACTAAGGACGGCACAAATATCCATGCCCGAAGGCGGATTCGAACCCCCGACCGTAGTGACCGTGCAGACCGTGACTGGAGCGCCTCAGTCCCCTCGGCCACCGCGGCCGGCTAGAATTTTAGTATAACGATTATTGATGCATAATTCAGCTCATTTAACATTTTCGTCATTAATGTAAAAATGAAAGGGGCCTCGCAAAGACGAGTTCGCCGACGCCCAGTTTTCTTCTAGGGCCGCCACTGCAGCCGTGGCACCGCCTCTGCCGCCCTCTGCCCTCTTCGTCTGCCGGGGGCTTCACAACCAACACTACCGCACAACCATGTCTTATTGTATTGGTGTGTCTTTTCGGACGTTCGAAAGAACAGACACCACACCAATACAATAAATATTTAAACGCGACGACGGCGTTAGCTATAGTTATTTCACCGCAGAACACAAAATCCCCAGGATTGGCGATCGTGCTCAGAAGCTCGAAATTTAGCGAGGATTTCAATGCGAGATGCCTACAATACTTATCACAACGAAACTCTTTCTCGAAATTTGACTGAAAACCCAAAGAGATTTTGGTTATATGTTAAATATACTAGGGGAAAAAACACAAACAATACCCTCACTACGTGATAGTAATGGCGATCCTGCCGATGACAGCGCTACTAAAGCATAAAGCACTACTAAACATAGCTTTTAGAAACTCTTTCACCAAAGAAGACGAAACCAATATTCCAGATTTCGAATTACGAACAGATGCCGTAATGAGTAACATAGAAGTAGATATCATCGGAGTAGTGCAGCAACTAAAATCACTTAACAAGAACAAGTATTCTGGTCCGGATTGTATACCCATTAGATTTCTATCTGATTATGCTGAAGCGATAGCCCCTTACTTAACAGCCATATACAATCGCTTTCTCAAAGAAGGATCTGTACCAAAAGATTGGAAAGTTGCACAGGTCACACCTATCTTCAAGAAAGGCAGTAGGAGTAACCCACTGAACTACAGGCCTATTTCATTGACGTCTGTTTGCAGCAGGGTTTTGGAACATATCCTGTATTCAAATATTATGAATTATCTCGAACAGAACGATCTATTTACCCAAGGTCAACACGAATTTAGAAAATATCGTTCATGCGAAACAACTAACTCTTTATTCACACGAAGTGATAGGTGCTATCGACAAGGGATCGCAAGTCGATTCCGTATTTCTTGATTTCCAGAAAGCTTTTGACACCGTACCTCACAAACGGCTTTTAATCAAATTGCGTGGTTATGGTATATCGACCCAATTTGCGATTGGATAGGGGATTTCCTGTCAGAGAGGACAACGTTCGTAGTATTCGATGGTAAGGCATCGACTAAAACAGAGGTGATATCGGGCGTTCCACAGGGCAGTGTCATTGGTCCTATGCTGTTCCTTATTTACATAAACGATTTAGGGGAAAATCTAAGTAGCTCTCTTATGTTGTTTGCAGATGACGCCGTCATTTACCGTCCAGTAAAATCATCTGAAGATCAAAAACAACTGCAGAACGATCTGAATAAGATATCAGTATGGTGTAAAAATTGGCAATTGACTCTAAATAATGAGAAGTTTGAAGTCGTCCACATGAGTACGAAAAGAAATCCGTTAAACTTTGTTTAAAAGATAAATCAATCAAATGTGAAGGCCGTAAAATCCACAAAATACCCAGAAATTTATATTACTTCAGACTTAAATTAGAAAGAAAACGTAGATAATATTGTGGGAAAGGCGAACCAGAGACTGCGTTTTATTAGCAGAACCCTTAAAAGATGCAACAGAACTAAAAACTTTTTTTGGAGTATTGCAGCCCAGTGTGGGATCCTTATCAGGTGGGTTTAACGGAGGACATCGAAAGAATCCAAAGAAGGGCAGCTCGTTTCGTATTGTCACGATACAGGGGAGACAGCGTTACGGAAATGATACAGGATCTGTGATGTGAATCATTACAACAACGGCGCTTATCGCTGCGGCGTGGACTACTTGCGAAACTCCAATCGCCAACATTCTCCTCCGAATGCGAAAATATATTGTTGACTTCCACTTACATAGGTAGAAATGATCATCAGAATAAAATACGAGAAATCAGAGCTCGAACGGAGAGATTCAGGTGTTCTTTCTTCCCGCGCGCTATTTGCGAATAGAATGGGAGATAAATAGTATAATGGTTCGATGAACCCTCTGCCAGGCACTTAAATGTGATTTGCAGAGTATCCCATGTAGATGTAGATGTGTGTGTTCTTTCGGACGTTCGAAAGAACAGACAGCACCCCAATACAATAAGTAGTTAAACGTCACGACGGCGTTAGCTTCAGTTATTTCACCGCAGATGCGGTCATACGTCCGACCTCGCACGGGAATCCGTAATGGCGATTGTAAGAGGGCATGGACGATAGGGGCGCTACAAACACAGCGTGTGACACGTGGGAATTTGAGACGGACGGGAGGCGAGCACGGGTGGCCAAGTGATTAAGACGACCGCTGACCTGAAGCGGGAGACCCGGATTCGATTCCCGGTCCGGCTCACATTTTCACTTGTCGCCATTGCTTAATATTAATGCCCAAATGCAGCCACTGTCAATATTTCCTTTCCTATCCTTCTTCCTTCCCTTCCTTTAACAATCATTTGCAAACAACGATGTATGTCTCTAACAGACGTGATCGCAATGTTGCCCAATATTACGATTTTGTATGTCCTAAATATTATTGGCTATTAAATTTGTATACTGAAAGAATACACTGAAATTGTACACCCCTGGCCATTAAAATTGCTACACCACGAAGATGACGTGCTACAGACGCGAAATTTAACCGACGGGAAGAAGATGGTGTGATATGCAAATGATTAGCTTTTCAGAGCATTCGCACAAGGTTGGCGCCGGTGGCGACACCTACAACGTGCTGACATGAGGAAAGTTTCCAAGCGATTTCTCATACACAAACAGCGGTTGAACGGCGTTGCAGGAGAAACGTTGTTGTGATGCCTCGTGTAAGGAGGAGAAATGCGTAGCATCAAGTTTCCGACTTTAATAAAGGTCGGATTGTAGCCTATCGCGATTGCGGTTTATCGTATCGCGACATTGCTGCTCGCGATCCAATGACTGTTAGCAGAATATCGAATCGGAGGGTTCAGGAGGGCAAGACGGAACGCCGTGCTGGATCCAAACGGCGTCGTATTACTAGCAGTCGAGATGACATGCATCTTACCCGCATGGCTGTAACGGATCGTGCAGCCACGTTTCGATCCCCGAGTCAACAGATGGGGAGGTTTCCAAGACAACAACCATCTGAACGAACAGTTCGACGTCGTTTGCAGCTCTGAGACCTTGGCTGCGGTTACCCTTGATGCTGCATCACAAACAGGAATGACGGCGATGGTGGATGTATCCGGGTTCTGTTTACGGCATCATGATGGTGTCATCCGTGTGTTGGCGACATTGCGGTGAACGCACATTGGAAGCGTGTGTTCGTCATCGCCATACTGGCGTATCACTCGGCGTGATGGTATGGGGTGCCATCGGTTACACGTCTCTGTCACCTCTTGTTCACATCGACGGCACTTTTAACAGTGGCCGTTATATTTCAGATGTGTTAAGACTCGTGGCTCTACCCTTCATTCGATCCCTGCGAAACCCTACATTTGAGCAGCATAATGCATGACCGCTTGTTGCCGATCCTGTACGGGCCTTTCTGGATACCGAAAATCCTCGACTGCTGCCCTGGCCCGCATATTTTCCAGATCTCTCAACAATTTAATGGTGGCCGAGCAACTGGCTCGTCAGAATACGCCAGTCACCACTCTTGATGAATTGTGGTATCGTGTTGTAGCTGCATGGGCATCTGTACCTGTACACGCCATCCAAGCTCTGTTTGACTCAATGCCCAGGCGTATCCAGACCGTTATTACGCCAGATTTGGTTGTTCTGGGTACTGATTTCTCATGAACTATGCACCCAAATTGCGTGAAAATATAATCACATGTCAGTTCTAGTGTAACATATTTGTGCAATGAATACCCGTTTATCATCTGGATGTGTAGCAATTTTAATGGCCTGTAGTATAATTTTAGGTAGCTGTGTAATTCTACCTTCATTGATGATCTATATTTACGTATGTAGTTGTTGTTGTTGTTGTTGTTGTGGTCTTCAGTCCGGAGACTGGTTTGATGCAGCTCTCCACGATAACCTATCCTGAGCACGCCTCTTCATCTCCACATAAGAACGGCAACCTACATCTGTCTGAATCTGCTTAATGTATCCATCTCTTGGTCTTCCTCTGCGGTTTTTACCCCACACACTTCCCTCCAACGCTAAATTGACAATCCCTTGATGTCTAAGAATGTGTCCTACCAATCGATCCCTTCTTTTAGTCAAGGTATGCCAGAAATTTCTTTTCTCCCCAATTCTGTTCAGTACCTCCTCATTAGTTACGCGATCCACCCACCTAATCTTCAGCATTCTTCTGTAGCACCATATTTCAAAAGCCTCAATCCTCTTCCTGTCCGCACTGTTTATCGTCCATGTCTCACTCCCATACAATGCCACACTCCATACAAATGCCTTCAGAAAGGACTTCCTTAGGTTTAAATCAATATTCGATGTTAACAAATTTCTCTTTTTCAAGAACGCTTTTCTACCCATTGCCATTCTGCATTTTATATCCTCTGTACTGCGACCATCATTTGTTATTTTACTGCCCAAGTAACAAAACTCATCTACCTCCTTTATTGATTCGTTACCCAATCTAATTCCTTCAGCATCACCTGATTTTCTTACACTGCACTCCATTACCCTAGTTTTACTCTTGTTAATCTTCATCTTATATGCACCTTTCAACACACTGTCCATTCCGTTTAACTGCTCTTCCAGGTCCTTTGCTGTCTCCGACAGAATTACTATGTCGTCGGCAAAACGCAAAGTTTTTAGTTCTTCACCCTGAACTTTAATTCCTTCTCTAAATTTCTCCTTGCTTTCCTTTATAGCTTGCTCAATGTACAAATTGAATAACATTGGAGAAAGGCTACAACCCTGTCTTACTCCCTTCCCAACCACTGCATCCCTTTCATGCCCTTCAACTCTGACAACCGCTGTCTGGTTTTTGTACAAGTTGTAAATAACCTTACGCTCCCTATATTTTACTCCTGCTTGCTTCAGAACTTGAAAGAGTTTATTCCAATCAACATTGTCAAAAGCCTTCTCCAAATCTACAAAAGCTAGAAATGTAGGTTTGCCTTTTCTTAATCTATCTTCTAGGATAAGCCGTAAAGTGAATATTGCCTCCCGTGTTCCTACATTTCTCCTGAACCCAAACTGATCTTCCCCGAGGTCGGCTTCTACCAGCTTTTCCATCCTTCTGTAAATAATTCGTGTTAATATTTTGCAACCATGACTTATTAAACTGATGGTTCTGTAGTTTTCACACCTGTCTGCACCTGCTTTCTTTGGAATGGGGATTATAACATTTTTCTTAAAGTCTGAGGGTACTTCTCCTGTCTCATACATCTTACACACCAGGTGAAACAATTTTGACATGGCTGGTTCTCCCAGAGACTTCAGTAGCTCTGAGGGAATATCGTCTACTCCAGGGGCCTTGTTTCGACTTAGGTCTTTCAGGGCTCTGTCAAATTCTTCTCTCAGTACAGTGTCTCCTATTTCATCTTCATCTACATCCTCTTCCCTTCCTACAATATTGTCTCGAAGTTCATTTCCTTCATAGAGCCCCTCTATATACTCTTTCCACCTTTCAGCTTTCCCTTCTTTGCTGAGAACTTGTTTTCCATCAGTGTCCTTGATATTCATAGAGCTGTTTTTCTTATCTCCAAATGTTTCTTTTATTTTCCTGTAGGCTGTATCTATTTTCCCCCTATTTATACATTCTTCTATATCCATGCATTTGCCTTCTAACCACTCCTGCTTAGCAATTTTACACTTCCTGCCAATCTCATTTCTTAGTCGTCTGTACTCCATTTTGCCTGTTTCATTTACTGCATTTTTATATTTTCTCCTTTCATCGATTAAATTTAATATCTCCTGTGATATCCAAGGATTTTTTGCAGGTCTTGCCTTCCTACCTATTTTGTCCTCTGCTGCCTTCACTATTTCATCTCTCAATTTTACCCATTCCTCCTCTACTGTTTTATTTTCCCCTGTTTCTGTCAATTGTTGCCTAAAGCTCCCTCTGAAATTTTTAAGAACTTCAGGTTCCTTCAATTTATCCAAGTCCCATCTCCTTATTTTCCTACCTTTTTGTAGTTTCTTCAGTTTCAGCCTACAGTTCATAACGAACAAGTTATGGTCAGAGTCTATATCTGCCCCTGGGTATGTCGTACAATTTAAAACCTGATTCCGAAATCTATGTCTTACCATTATAAAATCTATCTGGTATCTCCCGGTGTCTCCTGGTCTCTTCCACGTGTACAACCTTCTTTTGTGATTCTTAAACCAGGTGTTTGTAATAACTAAATTATGTTCTGTGCAAAATTCTTCCAGGCGGCTTCCTCTTTCATTCCTTTTGCCCAGACCATATTCACCTACTATTTTTCCTTCCCTTCCTTGTCCTACTACCGAATTCCAGTCGCCCATAACAATTAAGTTTTCCTCTCCCTTAATTGTCTGAATAATTCCCTTTAGCTCCTCATATATTTCTTCGATTTCCTCATCATCGGCAGAGCTAGTTGGCATATAAACCTGTACTACTGTTGTCGGTGTTGGCTTCGTATCTATCTTGACAATGATAATGCGATCACTGTGCTGGTCATAGTAGTTTACCCGCATTCCTGTTTTCTTATTCATTATCAATCCTACTCCTGTGATACCTCCAATTGATTTTGTATTTATAATCCTATACTCACCTGACCAGAAATCCTGTTCATCCTGCCACCGAACTTCACTAATCCCCACTATAACTTCAACCTATCCATTTCCCTTTTTAAATTTTCTAATTTTCCTACTCGATTAAGGGATCTAACATTCCACGCTCCGACCCGTAGAATGCCAGTACTGTCTCTCCTGATGATCACATCCTCCTGAATAGTCCCCGCCCGGAGATCCGAATGGGGGACTATTTTACCTCTGGAATATTTTACCCAAGAGGATGCCATCATCATATGTTCATACAGTAGAGCTGCATGTCCTCGGGAAAAATAACGGCTGTAGTTTCCCCTTGCTTTCAGCCGTTCGCAGTAACTGTGTGGCAAAGCCACATTAGCTGATGTTACAAGGCCAGCTCAGTCAATCACCCAGACTGTTGCCCCTGTAACTACTGAAAAGGCTGCTGCCCCTCTTCAGGAACCACACGTTTGTCTGGCCTCTCCACAGATACCCCTCCGATGTGGTTGCACCTACGGTACGGCTGTCTGTATCGTTGAGGCACGCAAGCCACCCCACCTCGGCAATGTCTGTGGTTCATGGGAGTGGACGTATGTAGTTATACACTGTATGTATGTATGTAGTTATACACTGTATGTATGTATGTATGTATGTAGTTATACACTGTAAATGCCGACAGGGAATTAGGTGTAAATTTGTCAGAGATGGCATGTTGCTAGGTAGCAACGTCTTTGGCGAGTTTGTGATGGAGCAGAGGGAAGTGTCGTCGTAACTAAGTGGCGCGTCCCGTGAAGACAGACTTACGAGATGTGCAAGTAATTATTTATGGCAGAAGGGGCAGAACTGGGCAGTGGCAGCAACACTCCCAGCACATCAGATCCTACACCTCATTTTTGCGCCCGAAATTCCAAAGGAGTCACTGCAGCAGCCGCGCGGAACGGCGCCATGGTCTAAGGCGTCATGCTACCGACTGTACAGCAGTTCTCCCCACAGTAACTTATTTTGGCACTAGCAATCATATCTAAAAGTAACTTCAGAATTTGGTTCATTATCTAACATATTGTAATGTATTGTGTAATGCATTACGGTGGCTGGTTCATTAGTTTTGCTAAATAGGTGCAATTCATTAATACTTTTGCTCTTGATTCAGTTTGTTGATAATCAAAAGCAGTACGTGAAGTTTATGAACAGATTCCTTACTTTAATATCAATCAGTAAGCGTTACTGTAAGACGTAGTTGTGATTACAGTTAACTGCTGCGGTCTACTTACTTATCACTTAATATTTTGACTTCGTAGGCTTTCCCGGTGTAATAAATCTTCAGTCTCTTCGGGTTTTCTGCCGGATATTGAAATGTAACTGATTCAATATTTCGACGGTACAACTGTCCGTCATCTTCAGGAAACGTCGAAATATTGAATCAGATTTCAATATCCGACAGAAAACCCGAAGAGACTTTGGCGATCGCTTAATACTGTTTTATTTTCCACATATCTTGCCATGCAGTGAAGCTGAAATTCCTTATTCGTCATTGTCGGAAGAGCAGAATTTTGTTGAATTTGCACATACACGTGTCGTACCTTCTATTGGCATTCTTTCTATAGAATGTTCAGTTTTTTTGATTGCCATCTGTTAATTTAATATCTGAAGGTTTCCCAATTCGGTTGGCGACCTTATTTGTTAAGCATAATCAAATTTAGTTTTCCATTCCGCGTTCGTAACGTAGACGGCCTTTTATGCATGACGCAGTAAGCGGTAGCACTTTTTTTGTTTCCTTTAAATTAACAGAATTTGCAGTACTGAAGTGGGTGAAAAATTGTCCTTTTAGAATACTTCTTGTATACGTTTCGACATTCAATTTGGCAGTAATTTTCTCTCGGAAACAATCGCTTTATTTTAAGATTTTCATTCTTTCAAAAAAAAAAAGAAGTGTTTGTATAGCTTATGGGACTTAACTACGGGGTCATCAGTCCCTAAACTTACAAACTACTTATGAACTACTTACGAACTAGGACGACACAAATATCCATGCCCGAGAGGGGATTCGAACCCCCGACCGTAGTGACCGTGCTGACCGTGACTGGAGCGCCTCAGTCACCTCGGCCAGCATTTTCATTCTTTCTATCAAGTAAACACTATCACGGTCCAAAATACAATGAAATAGCAATTTAAAAGGGGTGGGTTATATATGACAAACGGCACGGCAGATTGATCAGGCGATCGCTCCTCCCGAAAGATTAACGAAATCAAATCAAATGATTTTTTTATTGTTATTGTGATTCTGTAATGCTCATCTAAGTTAAATAGCTTAACTTAAGTAACACTTTTAAGCATTATTATGTGAGGCTTTCCCAGAATATATATTTGAAGGGTACCACTACTTCGCCCGGACGCTATCGTTTAACGTCCGCGATATTTTGGCGAGTTATCCGTTCCGCCGCCAAATCCTATATCGGCCCAAACATTCTTAAGTTGGTGGATCGATCCAAAGAACACCAACGCTGCACCCGCCTAGGCGAGCCAAGGCGACGTCCTAGCAGAACATTACATAGACACTGCACACACCGTGAACTACGATAAATGCCGTACCCGTGACAACTGGACCAGCGTCTTTAAAAAAAAAAAACGCTTAACAGAAGTTCGAAGTTTGCGTAACTAAGTGACGAAACTGTCGTATCATCGGTCACGTTAATGAAACTGACTGACGCTAAGGAAAAAACTGCGACAAGTGGACGCGAAATCTTTCCGCCACGGCCGCAGACTATGCCTACCCCACCACAGGCAACCACCGCTTCCCCCACTCCCGTCGGCGCAGGGAATCGCAACAGCACCCCCCGAGTGTACCGGCGAGTCTCTGAACACCAGCCGACCGGCGAAGTTCGATCAACACCGTCTATGGAGAAGGCCTGCGCGTCGTGATCGCGTAGCTCCCTAGCTGACCGATGTGAAGGCGTGGGCAGTGCCCCATCTGCCAGCCAGTGAGCTATGCGATCCGACCTAGTCTACGTGACGTAGCACGGCAGTGCGCAGGCCTTCTCTTTAGACGGTGTTGATCGACCGCCCGCTGACCACGATTCTGCCTAGCAGGCGTTGCAGCATATCAAATACTGTCGTGTCAAAGCAAACTGTCGTCGTCAGCCGACATTCGTAACGACAGAGAAGACCGATGCCGTCACATGCACGGCTGCATCTGCAGCGGTCACGGTACGACACCTGGCGAAATATACGGGAGATAAACCGTCGACGAAACTGGACGGCGCCATCTCAGCAGCCACTGTAGGGGTGGTGGGGGGGGGGGGGGGAATTCCGTGCGAAGGCGAGGAGGTATCCTTCGACTCGCAGGAAGTACGCGACCCAGCAAAGAAGATACTTGCGGAATACGTCATCGAAGAAGAATCTCCAAGGAAAGAGGAAGAAGATGGCGAGAAACAATCAGTGGGCTGCTCTGGTTCATCAAGACGTAGCCGAGTCTTTCAAACAACGTCGTCTACTACAGCGTGGCTGTTATGCTACAAGTCATCAGTAGTATAAGGCTACCGGTCGTTCGTGGGTCCAGCGTGGTGTAGTGAGACAAGGACCTAAATCTCGTCAGAAGCCCTTTATAAGCCCAGTTTGTCAGGTAAGCGTTAAAAACGGTAATTTGTTTCATTAAATATTTTGTAATGTTATTAATTTTGTACTTGAAAATTTGTATTTGTCTCTTCGAGAGCGTCACGACACGGTCAGCAGAGTCCTCCAGGCCGGAACCAAAAGATGTGATTGCTGACCACCAACCGTCGTGAGTCGAAGGCCATGGGGGTAAGGACAAACTGCAGCCCGTTGTTGCGTCGTGATCGAAGAAATTTACTTAAAAATTAATACGTTCTCTCTATGTAACAAGATATGGAGAAAATTGTTTCAAAAATGAGTTAGTTCCGATTGTCGTGTCAAGCTGTACAGATAATGTTATATTAATAAATGATAAAGTTTCTTAAAATATATTACTACATATGAATTTATTGAAGTATATAGAAGTTTAAATGGAAATGAATATTACAGACCACAGTTATTTCTATTGAGAGTATATTTCAGAAATTTTCTGAAATATAAAAAAAAGAACCGTAATGGTATTTTGTGTGTGTATAATTAGATGTCATCGTTGGTTATTTAAATTGAAGGGTAACCAACTTTTGAAAGTCTTGCAATAACTTACGTGAGTTTTTAGTTGGTGGAATATCTTGAAGGTAAAACTTTATGAAATCATTTGTGACTCCTGGCTCATGTGCACATGGACGTAAGTGTTAAATGAAACTAAAATCCTCTTTAAATGTGAGAACTTTTTAGAGAGGAAGAACTTAATGATATTTTTTCGTGTGTTGGTGGGCGGCAAATCGGAAACTGAGTCTATCCTCGGTTAAACAAATTTTGTTTGTAGGATAGATTTTATAATGGTAAAACATAGATTCCGGAACCAGGTTATAAACTGCAAGACATACCCAGGGGCAGATATAGACTCTGACCATAACCTATTAGTCATGAACTGTAGGCTGAAGCTGAAAAAGCTGCAGAAAGGTAGGAAAATAAGGAGATGGGACCTGGATAAATTGAAGGAAAGTGAAGTTCTGGAGAATTTCAGAGGGAGATTTAGGCAACAATTGACAGAAACAGTGGGAAATAAAACAGTAGAAGAGGAATGGGTAGCATTGAGAGATGAAATAGTGAAGGCAGCAGAGGACAAAATAGGTAGAAAGGCAAGACCTACAAAAAATCCTTGGATATCACAGGAAATACTACAGTTAATTGATGAAAGGAGAAAATATAAAAATGCAGTAAATGAAACAGGCAAAATGGAATACAGACGACTAAAAAAGGAGATTGACAGGAAGTGCAAAGTGGCTAAGCAGGAGTGGCTAGAAGCCAAATGCAAATCTGTAGAAGACTGTATAAGAAGGGGAAAGGTAGATACCGCCTACAGGAAAATAAAAGAGACATTTGGGGACAAGAAGAGCAGATCTACGAATATCAAGAACTCAGATGGGAAACCAGTTCTCAGCAAAGAAGGGAAAGCTGAAAGGTGGAAAGAGTACATAGAGCAGCTCTACAAAGGAAATGAACTTAGAGACGAGGTTGTAGGAAGGGAAGAGGAAGTAGATCAAGATGAAATAGGAGATACTATACTGAGAGATGAATTTGACAGAGCCTTGAAAGACCTAGGTCGGAACAAGGCCCCAGGAGTAGATGACATACCCTCAGAGCTACTAAAGTCTCTGGGAGAGCCAGCCATGACAAGACTATTTGAACTGGTGTGTAGGATGTATGAGACCGGCGAAATGCCCTCAGACTTTAAGAAAAATGTAATAATCCCCATTCCAAAGAAATCCGGCGCAGACAGGTGTGATAATTATAGAACCATCAGTTTGATATGTCATGGTTGCAAAATTTTAACACGAATTATCTACAGGAGAATGGAAAAGCTGGTAGAAGCTGACATCGGGGAAGATCAGTTTGGATTCAGAAGGAACATAGGAACCCGGGAGGCAATACTCACTTTACGTCTTATCTTAGAAGATAGATTAAGGAAAGGCAAACCTACATTTTTAGCTTTTGTAGATTTGGAGAAAGCATTTGACAATGTTGACTGGAATACACTGTTTCAAATTCTGAAGTCAGCAGGGGTGAAATATAGGGAAAGGAGAGTTATTTACAACTTGTACAAAAGCCAGACCGCAGTTATTAGACTCGAAGGGCATGAAAGGGAAGCATCAGTTGGGAAGGGAGTAAGACAGGGTTGCAGCCTTTCTCCGATGTTATTCAATTTGTACATCGAGCAGGCGGTGAAGGAAAGCAAGGAAAAATTTGGTGAAGGCATTAAAGTTCAGGGGGAAGAAATAAAAACATTGCGTTTTGCTGATGACATTGTAATTCTGTCAGAGACAGCAAAAGACCTGGAAGAGCAGTTGAATGGAATGGACAGTGTATTGAAGAGAGCATATAAAATGAACATTAACAAGAGCAAAACAAAAATAATGGAATGCGGTCTTAGAAAATCAGGCGATGCTGAAGGAATTAGATTAGGTAACGAAACAATGAAAGTGGTAGATGAGTTTTGTTACTTGGGTAGTAAAATAACATGCGATGGTCGCAGTACAGAGGATATAAAATGCAGAATGGCAATGGGAAGAAAAGCATTTTTGAAAAAGAGAAATTTGCTAACATCGAATATTAATTTAAGGGTAAGGAAGTCTTTTCTGAAGGCATTTGTGTGGAGTGTTGCCTTGTACGGGAGTGAAACATGGACGATAAGCAGTGCGGACAGGAAGAGAATAGAGGCCTTCGAAATGTGGTGCTACAGAAGAATGCTGAAGATTAGGTGGGTAGATCGCATAACTAATGAAGAGGTACTGAACAGAATTGGTGAGAAAAGGAATTTTTGGCATACCCTGACTAAAAGAAGGGATCGCTTGGTAGGACACATTCTTAGACATCGGGGAATCGTAAATTTAGCATTGGAGGGAAGTGTATGGGGTAAAAATCGCAGAGGGAGACCAAGAGACTCGTATAGTAAGCAGATTCAAGTGGATATGGGTTGCCGTTCTTATGAGGAGATGAAAAGGCTTGCTCAAGATAGGGTAGGGTGGAGAGCTGCATCAAACCAGTCTCCGGACTGAAGACCATAACAACAACAATGCTGTTATAGTAAGAACCGTAATTTGCTTAGCAGTAAAAAGAATTAATAGTTTTTCAGGCAGCCTCTTGCCCAATAAAGACTTGTGCCACTACAGTGGCACTAGAAAAATGCAAGAATTTTACACGTAGGGTGGGTTCTAGGGTTCGAAATGTCTCTCAAACGCCCGCCGACATGGCAAAGATGGAGCAGTACTTTCGCTGCCAGACGCTGGGTTCGCGAGGCAAAGTACTGTCATAACGACGCGGCGCGCGTGAAATGCGAGCAACCCCACGGCACGCGAGCCTGCCGGAAGTAAGGTGCGTCGCGCCAACGCGGATCAGCTGCGGCGGAGGCCGCGTAGCCGACTTCCGCGGCTGCAAATACATCGCGGACTGGCAGCAAGAGAAGAAGAAGAAGAAGAAGAAGAAGAAAGAAGGTCGCCAAACAAGCGGAAGAGGCCGCAGGCGCGCCGCGGCCGGCCACCCCTGGCAGGTGACAGCGACGGTGGGGAGCGCGTGCCGGCGCGCCAGCCAGCGGCAGCCCCCCTGAACAAGTCCTGTGAAGTTGGCACCCCTTTTTTGGAAAATGTACATTTTTTTTCAGAGTTCTAGACAGATATACAATAGTTCTGGAGTTCTCTGTACAAAATTTAAATAGTTCTGCACTAATTCGAGAAAAAATTACAAAAAATTGTAACAAATTTTAGTTTTTTCCAAATAATTTTATGCCTAATTGTTCAAACATAGTTCTGATCACAGTTCTAAATAGATGTCAAAGAGTTCTACAGGAAATCCTAATGATATTTTTCTGTGCAGATTATACTTTATCAGATAAATGCAGTAATGTGGAATCCATTGTTACGTTACTGTAAATTGGCATCTTTTTTTTTTTTTTTTTTTTTTTTTTTTTTTGAGAAATACACATTGTTATTTGGGGTTCTGTGTACATATACTATAGTTCTAGAGTTCATGTGAATATTTCTATGTAATTGCCCGAAAAAAAAAAATTGGAATATCTGATAAGCTGTCTTATTTGTGCCCGTTATTCGAGAAATATACATTTTTCTTAGGTCTTGACTGATATTCTATCCGCTGCACATTCAATTTGTTGTTTTTACGTCTGAGTGATTACTGCTTATCGTAAACAAGAACTATTGCACATGTCCCTAGAACTCTGGAAAAAAAGTCTAATTTTTTAGAAAAAACGGGTGCAAATTCCACAGTAGCATGTAAATGAATACTCCATTATTGTAATTATCTCATAAAGTATAATCTGCACAGAAAAATGCTATTGGGATTTCCTGTAGAACTCTTTGACAGCAATTTAAAACTGTGATCAGAACTATGTTTGCGCTAATAGGCAAATAATTATTTTTAAAAAAACTCATGTTTGTGGTAATTTTTACTATTTTTTCGGCGGAATTCTGCAGAACTATTCAAATTTTGCACAGAGAACTCCAGAACTATTGCATATCTGTCTAGAACTCTGAAAAAATTTACATTTTTTAAAAAAGGGGTGCCAACTTCACAGCTCTCCCACTATTCAGAATTGCGATATTTCACGAAATTCTGCAAAACTATTTAAATTTTGTACACAGAACTCTAGAACTATTGCATATCAGTCTAGAACTCTGAAAAAAATTTACATTTTTGAAAAAAGGGGTGCCAACTTCACACGACTCAGGCGCAATTTTGTGTAGTTTTTCTTCCTATTTACGCAATTAGCTCGTGAACTATTATCTGGGCAAAAAAATATCATTAGGATTTTCTGCAGAACTCTTTGAGAGCTATTTAGAACTGTGATCAGAACTATGAACAATTAGGCAGAAAATTATTTTGAAAAAACTAAAGTTTGTAGTAATTTTTCTATTTTTTCGGCGAAATTATGCAGAACTATTTAAATTTTGTACAGAGAACTCCAGAACTATTGTATATCTTTCTAGAACTTTGAAGAAAAAAATGTACATTTTCCAAAAAAGGGGTGCCAACTTCACAGGACTCCCTGAACAGAGTGGACAGGCGGCAGTCGCAGTCGCTAAGCCGGTCACTGCGCCCCGGAGACCGGTGACGACGTGCGCTCCTCACTGCGCTGCCGCAGCCCTCAACAGCGCGATGGCGGCCGAGAGGGCCGTTTTGAAAGCTGATACTATCGTGCGCGAGCTGAACGCCCTCTGAGACGGCGCGTCTATAGTCGAGCCGCCGAAAGAACGACTCTGACAGCTAGCGGCTATGTTGCCAATACTGCTACGCGGCTGTTTGTTGTACCGCCGTGTCGGTCGCCGGCATACGATATCACGTCCGAAAATTTTGGGACCGTTGCTATGTACTAAAAAAAAAGCGTGAACGAACGAGAACAATCACGAAGTAATGAAAAAAAACTCTTTTGCAGTTAAAAAGAAAAGCTTTAGAAATATATTTCGAGTTAAAACTTCATATGTTCCAGTATTCATTAAATATAACGTATGATTTAGTCTTTAGCCAAAGTTCGCTATTTGAAGAATTTTGTTTATATATTTCATCTTCTATAACTTAATAACTTAATAAATCGCTGTTATTACTCGGACACTGTATTGTGCCAGTCTGCCGAGAGGGTAAACAAATAAGGACTACCACTTTACAAGTAGTAAAACCGCCTCTTCCAGTGAAATGATTTGTCTTTTTACATAAAAAGAGTTTTTGTCTCATTCGCTTATGGTCGCTGTTGACTGCCATAGTATAGTGTGAGTAATATTATCAGATCAGTTTCGACAGCTAGTCTATTGGTCACAGAAGTAGAAATAAAATAACGTAATTTTTCAGCAAATGATCTTTGGTTGCGAAACAAACTATACATTAAAAATCAGTCGCGGCCAGCATCATTTGCAATGCACCGCTGCTACTGCTACTATCGTCCCCTAATCTTATTATTAATTTTTCTACCCGTTCTTCTGGTGTACCTTTTCGTTCCCATGCCTCTTCTAAGATGTGCCACGTATGTGTGACAACATTGTTCCATTTCATGGGAGTAATACTGCCCAATGCTTTTGTTAATGAAAAACGTTTATTATTTCTTCAACGAACGATTTCACCTGAGCCCACAGGAGTTCTATTGCATTGAAATGGCAATGATACGGTGGAAGGCGCAACACTATGACCACTTTCTTCAGTAATTGTATCAATTTCATAAATGATTTTTCGGCTTTGTTTTTGTAACACAACGAGACAAACGATGAACACGCGACAGATGCTTTGCAGCGACTGAAGCACGCCACCCTGCGCGACCTTGAGCGGCAGGGCGGCAGCGCGGCACGTTACCCCGGCAACGTTTACGAATTCCAGAGCTCAGGTTGGTGGTTGAGTGTCCCCCCCCCCCCCCCCACCCTCTGCGGCCCACGTGCGTGAACTGTCAGGGTCGTTCTTTCGGCGGCCCGACTATAGCCCCATTGACGCCCCCTCTGCGGGGCTGAAGGAGGGGACAGGCGTCATAACAACGAAAGTCACTCCACCGGCTACTGTAGAGAGAGTGACCTTGAATCCACAGGCGTCCGCCCAAGCCGCCGCTACCTCGAAGGCCCGGTGGTCACGCTGCAGGACATAGGAAGGAATGAAGAATCGACGTTACAAAACGTCTCCACAGCAGCGTCCAGCATCGCCACATTCGAGCAGTGCGGTCTCGTCCTAGCCCAGGAATGCGAGAAAGAGGGAAGACACTTGAGGCTGTAGTCGAAAGCTTGGGATCTTACCCGTGTCGGACGCGGCAAGAAAACCGGGAACTTTTTATACGAGGATTCCGTCGCGGAAGACTTCGTGCCCACTTTCCTTTGTGTAAAAACGTTATTGTTCTTACTGCAACACCTAGATTTCTAGTGGTACATTACTGATTCCGAGAGCGAAGATAAACCTCTCCTTTATGCATCGATAGTTAGCTTGTATTTAGAGGTAATCTAACAATTTATACAATTACAAAATTCACCATTCAATAAGACTACGCATATATACAAGCACAGGAATGGAAATATATCGTCTATTAACTGAAGGTTTCCTAGTTTCAGCGGGTTGTAATATGTAAATACAACGACAGTAACAGGGCGTGTAACACGTAGTAAAGGAAAATGTGGAAAGATGGAAATCTTGGAAATTAAGAATTGTAAGGAACAAGAATGTAATTTATTGATTTGCCATGCGATTTAATTTCTGTGTTTAGTAAGTTAGGGAACTGAAAGGTTAAAGAGTTAAAGAAACCGTGAGTGGTGTTTGTAAGCAATCGACACTTATAAAACATCTGTAGTGCGTTTTAAGCCCTACAACTATCATTTATCACTTTTTTAAATTAACTAAACGTTTTACTGAAATTTATACATTTTTGACCATGTTAGCCATTTGGGTCGAATTTCATGAAATATAAACTATTTGAAATTTATTTTTATTTTGGGTTAGACAAAGCAGTAACCTGTTACCACTGTCGTTCGTACTATTTATGGATCACATGTTGAAAGCAGACCGGCAGGGTGAGATTGAAATAGGCGAAAACAAAATAACTAGTCTAGCACCTGCAGACGACTTATTGTGGTGCTAGAATCAATATCAAGTTAGCAATCTAATATTTCAGAGGTAGCTCAGAGATGCAAAGATTACGGTATAAAGATCAGTATCTCCAACACGAATGTGTGTGGGAAAGAGATTTAAACAGATGGACAGTATTTTCTCACAGGATGGCAACATAGTGAAAGAACTGGAATGAAGGTGAAGCAAAGATAATGCACTGAGTGCTCAGATAAGATGTACTCTCTTCTGCAAGAAGGAAGTCAGTACGAAGTCAGCAGTGCAACGCTCTTTCTTTCGACCAACTTTGTTGTATAGGAGTGAAACCTGAATGTATACAGGTTAGCTTCTCAATAAGATTGAGGTTCCAAATATGAAAGTATCAAGGATGATTGGAGCTACTAATAGATGGGAACAATGGCAGGAGGGTGTCCATAATGAGAATATCAACGAACAACTGGGAATGAACACCATAGATGAAGTAGTTAGAGTGAACAGGCTGAGATGGAAGGGTCGTGTTTCATGCATGGGAGAAGCAAGGTTACATGGGAGACTCAGTTTCAGCTGGAGTTCAACCGAAACACAATTTGCGGCTGAAACCGAACACTCGGCTCCTATTCTAGTTATTTAATTAAGTTAAAGCCTTCTTGACTGTGTGCAAACCTAACCAGGAGTCTGTTGAAGACGACATAGGATGCGTACGGATTTACCGCAAACATGTCAAGTAGATACTACCAAAATACCAGACCCTACACATAATTGCCACAATAAAAATTACGCAGAAAATAATGTTTTCTTCGAGAACAGCCTTTTCATTTTTTCCCTTCACTCTTTTTTGCAATCAACAAATAACTTTGCGTATCTCCTGTTTCGCATAATTCGCATCAATTACATAATGCACGTAAGTTTCCGTCAGTAAATCAATTTCAATCACAAATTCGAAATATTGAAAGTTTTCGATCGCGACGAAGTAAATTCAACATCGAAGTCGAAAATTTGTGCTGAACCATAATTCGAATCCCCATTTTCCGCTTCGGATCAGCGGTCGCCTTAACCAATTAAAATATCCAGCCACGCTTATCTACCAAACCAAATTCTCAACTTCTGGCTCCCTTCAAATGTTTGTATAGCTTATGGGACTTAACTACGGGGTCATCAGTCCCTAAACTTACAAACTACTTACAAACTAGCTAATACTAAGGGCGGCACAAATATCCATGTCCGAGGGGGGATTCGAACCCCCGACCGTAGTTTTTTTTTTTTTTTTTTTTTTTTTTGTGGTTTTAGGGCGCCCAACTGCTGTGGTCATTAGCGCCCAACATTGCCCATAGTAAAAAAGAACCGGGGTTAGAAATTAAATGGCTTTCGCCATATTTGCACGATGTATAAAAAGTAAAACTCTGTTAACCGATTGCGTGTCATCAGCTAAAATGTCAGACATTTCAAGTGGGAAACACAGATCATGACGGAGACGGTTAAAAAACGGACATTGCACTAAAAGATGGTTCACAGTAAAAGGTGCATCACAGTGCTCACATAAGGGAGCAGGACCACCACGTAATAAATGCTGGTGGCTATAACGGCAGTGGCCAATACGAAGCCGGGCCAGAACAATCTCCTCTCGGCGGGAGGGTCGAGATGACGTCGACCAGAGATCAGGCACAGGTTTACGCTGGGAGATACCAGCGCGAAGGTCATCAGAGCTGGTGGAAAAGGTAGATAGCCGAGGAAGGAGAACTGCTTCCTTGGCAGCCGTATCCGCAGCCTCATTCCCCAACACTCCCACATGGCCAGGGACCCACAGAAACGTCACCGTAGTTCCGCTCGTTGAAAGAGCAGTAAGGCAATTGCGGATGCTTTGTACCAGGGGATGGGCCGGATATAGCATGCGAAGGCTCAACAAAGCACTCAGAGTCCGAGCAAATGACAGTCTTACTGAGCGAGTTTCGCCGGACGTATTGTGTGGCTTGGTATAATGCATACAGCTCAGCTGTATAAATGGAACTCCACTCAGGAAGACGATATTTAAAAGAGACGTTGCCAAGTACAAAAGCACACCCAACACCCTGGTCTGTCTTTGAGCCATCAGTGTAAATGAACAAATTGTCATCAAATTTAAACCGGAGTGCGTGAAATTCTCTGGTAGACGAAACGAGGTGTGGAGTCCTTTGGAAGAGAATGAAGATCAAAGTTAACACGGACTTCGGGGCTTCGCCACGGTGGAGAGGTGCTCTCTCCAGTCGAGAAGATAGCAGGCATTGTAACGCCAAGCTGGCCGAGTAGCGAACGCAAGCGTACGCCCGGTGGTAGCAGAGCAGACGGGCGGAGAGCGAAGAGACTGTCAAGTGAGTCGTTAAAAAAAACTGCGTACGTCGGGTGTCCTCGCATGGACGACAAACGACTAGCGTAACGGCTAAGCAGGAGTTCCCGACGGTAAGAAAGGGGTAGTTCGGCGGCCTCGGCATAGAGGCTCTCAACGGGGCTAGTATAAAACGCTCCTGTCGCCAGACGGAGACCTTGGTGGTGGATTGTATTAAGGCGGCGCAGTATGGACGGTCGAGCCGAAGAATAAACGATGCTACCATAGTCCAGTTTGGACCGAACTATGGTGCGATACAGATGGAGGAGAGTAGACCTGTCAGCTCCCCACGAGGTGCCACTTAACACCCGCAGCACATTGAGAGAGCGGGTACAGCGAGCTGCCAAACGGGATATGTGGGGAGACCAACTTAACTTCCTGTCGAGAACAAGTCCCAAGAACGTCGTGGTATCCACAAATGGAAGTACTATGGGGCCCAGACGAAGGGACGGGGGAAGGAACTCCTTCCGCCGCCAGAAGTTCATGCAGACTGTCTTGTCAGCCGAGAATCGAAAGCCAGTGTCCATACTCCACGCGTGGAGATTGTCTAGGCACCGCTGGAGGCGCCGCTCCAGGAGACCCGTTTTCTCAGAGCTGCTGTAGATCGCGAAGTCGTCAACAAATAGGGACGCCGACACTCCCAGTGGAAGGTGATCGGCTATAGAATTGATTGCCACTGCAAATAAAACAACACTCAGGACCGAGCCCTGGGGGACTCCGTTCTCCTGATTAAAAGTGCTCGATAAAACCGAACCAATACGCACTTTAAAAACACGGTCTGTTAAAAATTCGCGGATAAAAATTGGCAGGCGACCCCGAAAACCCCATGTACGCAGAGTGCGGAGGATGCCCATCCTCCAGCAGGTGTCGTATGCCTTTTCCAGATCAAAGAACACCGCTACCGTCTGGCGCTTCCGTAAAAAGTTATTCATTACTGAGGTAGATAGGGCAACAAGATGATCCACCGCAGAACGGTGCTTGCGAAACCCACATTGGACATTAGACAGGAGATGTCGCGTTTCAAGCCACCATACCAGGCGCCCGTGAATCATGCGTTCCATCACCTTGCATACGCTACTGGTGAGGGAAATGGGGCGGTAGCTGGAAGGGAGACATTTGTCCTTCCCAGGCTTTGGTATGGGAATGACTATGGCTTCACGCCAGCGTCGCGGAAAGGTGCCTTCTATCCATATGCGGTTGTAGGTGGCCAGTAGGAAGTGCAAGCTCGTTGGTGAAAGGTGTTGCAGCATCGCCACGTGAATGCCATCTGGTCCTGGAGCGGAGGACCGCGAAGACGAGAGTGCGTGGTGAAGCTCTCGTACAGTAAACTCGGTATTGTAGCATTCACGGTTCTGAGAGGTAAAGGGCAATGGAGTCGCCTCCACCGTCCGTTTCCTAGCTAGGAAAGCGTCAGTGTAATGTGAAGAGCTAGAGACCTCTGCAAAATGTCGACCCAGTGCGTTGGCTATTTGTGGAGGATCGACGACGGTGTCAGTTGCGACACACAGACCGGGAATTGGGGAATGAGCCATAGTGCCCGAAATTTTTCGAAGGTTACCCCAAATGATGGAGGAAGGGGTAGACCTATTAAAAGAGCTCGTGAATGAGCGCCATCTGGCGCGTTTACAGTCGCGAAAGAGGCGACGACAATAGGGCCGCAGCCGTTTGTATCGGATGCAGTTGTCGAGCGTGGGCCGTTGTTTGAAGATTCGAAGGGCACGTCGCCGTGCTCGCAGAGCGTCACGGCATTCCGCGGTCCACCACGGGACAAGGGGACGACGTGCGTGGGAAGTCTTGCAGGGGATGGAACATTCCGCGGCTGCCAGAATAACTGTGGTAATGTGTTCCACTTGGTCGTCTATACTAGGATAATGGTAAGTACCAAAATCCGCCAGTGACGTGTAGAGCTCCCAGTCCGCTTTCGTTAACTGCCAGCGGTGTGGATGCTCAAGGGTGTCAGGCATCATTAGGTGAATTACACACGGAAAATGATCGCTCGAATGTGTGTCTGAGAGAGCAGACCATTCAAGACGCCGTGCCAGCTGAGCAGTGCAGATAGCTAGATCTATATGGCTGAGAGTATTTGTGGTGTCTGAAAGATAAGTTGGTTCACCAGTGTTAAGGCAGATGAGCTGAAGGTGGTTCAGTATATCTGCCAGGAGGGAGCCCCGTTGACATGGTCGTGGGGAGCCCCAAAGGGGGTGGTGGGCATTGAAATCTCCCACCAACAAAAACGGACGCGGAAGCTGGTCAATAAGATCTAGGAGATCGGATCTATTGACGGGAAAAGAGGAAGGAGCGTAAATATTGCACAGTGTGAAGACAAATCCAGGAAGGTATATCCGGACAGCAACAGCTTGTATTGGAGTACACAAAGGGACCAGTGTATTGTGTACGTCATCCCGAATAAGCAACATTACGCCCCCGTGGGCTGGAATTCCTGCCACTGGAGGCAGGTCAAAGCGAACGGTAGTGTAGCGTGGGAAAGTAATTCGAGTATCAGGGAGCAATTTTGTCTCCTGTAGAGAGAAGATGATTGGATGATATGTTCGCGTTAGAAGCTGCAGTTCTGTCCAATTTGACCGGATACCACGAATGTTCCATTGAAGAATATCCATAATGGGATAAAATGAGATGAAGGTGGACATCAGCCCGACGAAGGCGGTGGGCCACAGTGCGAATGTTCGCAACTGGTGGTGTCTGAGACAGGAGGGTCTTGCTCCATATTCTCAGGGGTTACCACAGCAGCTGCGTGAGTGTGGTTGGCAGCCCCATCTTTGGCTGATGCACCTGGAGAGACTATAGGCTTCCAGGGGATGCCATCGTCACATTGTGAGGTACGAGGGGGGAGAGTTTTCCCCCTATTTGATTTCTTGGAGCCCTGGTGAAGCTCCTTGGTTGGCTCAGATGTTTTGGTAGGGGTGCGGAGGAAATCCTCGCGCGAATGCTCTTTCTTAGACTTTCGCGTCTCTATCTGTGGTTTCACAGCTGAAGATGAAGACTTTGAAGAGGTACTCACACTTTTCGTTGAACGTGACGCCGTTGTCGATGTAGACTGTTTGACAACTATTGTCGTAAACTGTAGGTCACAAGTCTGTGTGGCCATATCCCGTGTTGGTGGAGGCGTTGCAACTACAGTACTGTAGTTACCACGCGGCGGGGTCTTGGGCTTACAACTGGCGTACATCTTACGTGCAACTGGTATGGGAACCTTTTCCTTTACACGGATTTCCTGGATGGCTCGTTCATCGGCAAACACGGGACATTCCCGGGAGGAAGCAGCATGATTACCGTTACAATTGATGCAATGAGGGGACGGTGGTGGACAAATCCCCTCATGGGCCTCTTTACCACAGGTGACACACATGACTGGGTTCTTGCAAGACTGGCTTGTGTGGTTAAATCGATGGCACTGATAACACCGAGTAGGGTTAGGGATATAAGGTCGTACTGTGATGACCTCATACCCTGCCTTGATCTTCGGCGGCAGAGCCACTCGGTCGAAGGTCAGAAACACTGTGCGAGTGGGCACTACAACATTGTTCTCTTTTTTTGTCACCCTGTGTACTGCAACGACGCCTTGAGCTGCCAGATATTCTTTCAGTTCATCCTCAGTCAGACCGTCCAAACTGGCCGAGAAGACTACCCCTCGTGAATAATTGAGGGTTGGATGGAGCTCAACACGAACCGGGTAGCTGTGGAGCAGAGTAGCCTTAAGCAGCCGCTGTGCCTGGGAGCCACTTTCTGTTTCTAACAGTAGTGTTCCATTTCGTAGGCGGTTGCAGGTCTTAACTGGGCCGGCAATGGCATCAACCCCTTTTTGAATAATAAATGGGTTCACCGACGAAAAGGATTGTCCTTCCTCAGTACGGGTCACCACAAGGAACTTTGATGTCTGTAAATTTTTCTGTTCAGACACACTATTGTCTAGTACATCAATTTCTAAAGACTCTTTACATTTTCTTTTTTTTAGAACCATCGCGGTTGTATCCCCCACGATTGCCAGTGTCTCCGATGGCACGCTCCTTCCTGCTGGGGGCCCCCAACGGAAGCACACCCGCCTTGGGTGATTGTTCACACCCCAGGTCACACCTCCCGATCTACAGACGGAGGGACCAATCGGCGAATCGGGAAGGTATCAGCGCAGGCAATCGCCCCTCCCCTGGCCTGGCCTTAACCAGGGGGTACGCACGCACCCTACATGCCAGCCCGGGGCTGGGACTTACGCATTACCCAGTCACCCATATGGGTGGCCTTCAAGTGCGTACAGGGAGGAGGAAGAGAGAAATAGTAGGAGGAGAAGCCTCAAACGCAGACGCGGAGGCAAAGAAAGAGGTGAAAGAAGACTGTAAAGCCAAAAGGGTCAGAACTTCGGTTCCCCGAAGGATGCACAGACTCGGTCCCCAAGAGAGGGGGAAAAGGACAGTAGAAGAAGCGTCATGTAGCACGGAAAGGAAAGAGTGCTACAAGGGCTGGGGGCCCCGTGCTCGCCACGCACGTACTCACCACAGAGCGGTGAGCCCCCTGAGGGGCCCGACCGTAGTGGCCGTGCAGACCGTGACTGGAGCGCCTCAGTCCCCTCGGCCACCGCGGCTGGCCTTCTGGCTCCCTTCCCACTGATTCCTCCTCCTCGCAGCCTATACTGGATCCCCGCAAGGGATCGAGCGTTTGAATGCGTCTGCATTGAAATTGTCTGTTGGTATGGTGACTTACTTCGGACATGTTCGAAAGAACACGCACCGTATAAATAATTTTACAACCTCGATCAGTGCTGCAGAAAGCATCTAGAAAAATAACGTCACAGTTTCGACTAAACAGTATAATTGTTAATGTTAATACACGCAAACGCAACAGGAAAATACGTGTACCACGTGATCAATGTTTCCTAAAGCCATATTGGTTATTAAAAAAGCATCTCGCTTTCAAGGAAACACATTAATAAAACTTTTCAGCAAAATCATATAACTCCTTAAGCATAATACTGAATAAATGGCCGGCCGCGGTGGCCGAGGAGACTGAGGCGCTCCAGTCACGGTCTGCACAGCCACTACGGTCGGGGGTTCGAATCCCCCCTCTTTAGTATAAGGTATAGTTCGTAAGTAGTTCGTAAGTAGTTCGTAAGTAGTTCGTAAGTAGTTCGTAAGTAGTTCGTAAGTAGTTCGTAAGTAGTTCGTAAGTAGTTCGTAAGTAGTTCGTAAGTAGTTCGTAAGTAGTTCGTAAGTAGTTCGTAAGTAGTTCGTAAGTAGTTCGTAAGTAGTTCGTAAGTAGTTCGTAAGTAGTTCGTAAGTAGTTCGTAAGTAGTTCGTAAGTAGTTCGTAAGTAGTTCGTAAGTAGTTCGTAAGTAGTTCGTAAGTAGTTCGTAAGTAGTTCGTAAGTAGTTCGTAAGTAGTTCGTAAGTAGTTCGTAAGTTTAGGGACTGATGACCCCGTAGTTTAGTCCCATAGACTTTACAAACATTTTGAAATGAATAAATTATTACTACGCAATATAATAATATCACTATAAGATACGATTGCGTTATATTGTGATTAACTACAAAATACTCACAATTTTTAGACGTGCGGAAAGATCAGTAGTTAAACGATGCTCCGTCTGACTGAATCCACCCCAATCGCGACCCGAGTTCATCCATTAAGTTCACGAAAGTTTGTTTCGGGAAAGTCAAAGACTAGGCTGATTTTCGGCCGTAACCGAAACTGCGGCCGAAACTGGCCAAAACCGAATATTCGGTCGGTACGTGAAGTTCCAGCGGTACAGGGTAAGAGGAGAAAGCACTTGGATTAAGTCAAGAATGATTCTGAAGTAATGGGCTCAACGCAAACGACACATTAAACCTAACAGACGAGTGAAGATGATCTTCATATAACCGGATGAATCCCCACGAGCAGTGACAGATGGAGATACTTTGATTCCCGTTACGGTTCAGGAAACAACGCCGAGACAAGCGGCGGCACCGTTGGCTGTTATGTCTGCAGCGCACAGTGAGCACCAGCCGAGGCGGCCGTGTACATTTGGTGGAGGTGTCACAAGCCACGTCATCGTACTTACGTGCAACCAGTCGGCAGTCACATGGAAGCCAAGTCGCGTCTTACCTGAAACAAAAAAGAAAAAAGAACTGTCAGTGATAGGCGCTGCAGTAACTGCAGTGTTTCAGTTTTTACTATAAGACTTGGGAAGAACACATCAGATTATACATTAATATCTCATCTTGGTATGTCACACAAGAATTATACGGTCAACGTTTTTCTCTTCTCAAAGACTAATTTCGAGCCCAGACACACACACACACACACACACACACACACACACACACAGAGAGAGAGAGAGAGAGAGAGAGAGAGAGAGAGAGAGAGAGAGAGAGAGAGAGAGACTGGTGCAACGTACTTGCTCTTAGCTATATCAGAAGGCAAACGCTTAAAGAAGTTTACTCTCATTTTCCAAGTGATGCGACACTCACGACAAAACGTGGTGCTCAGATGCACATCACAACACTCGAGTAATTTTAAGATGACTAGTTAGCCACTCAGCTTAAAATTACAAAGTGTTGTGCTGGGCATCTGAGCACCACGTTTAGTCTCCAAGGAGATGTACCTCCCATTTTAACAGCTACACAACATTTTTCGTTGCTTAGAGCAGCATGCCTTCCTATGTAGCTCTGCTTATTATCTTCCTGACGCTTTTCCTTAGGGCTGACACGAGACGTATCTACTATCTGGCAGCGACAATTACTAACACTGAAGAAACTATCAGGAATAGCGCACCGGTGCAGTTTACAAACGAAGAAAATAAGTCCACTATGCAAAGGAGTATTAAAACTCCTTTATTTAAGATGTCTAAAGCTACATCTACATAGATACTCTGCAAATCACATTTAAGTGCCTGGCAGAGGGTTCATTAACCACTTTCATAACCTTTCTCTACCGTTCCATTCTCTAATAGTGCGCGGGATGAAAGAACACCTAAATCGTTCCGTTTTCGATCTGATTTCTCTTACTTTATTGGGGTGGTCATTTCTCCCTACGTTGGTGGTTCCTAGCAAAATATTTTCAAATTCAGAACTAAAAGTCGGTGATTGAAATTTCGCAAATAGATGTCGCCGCAACGAATAACGTCGTTCTTTTAATGATTTCCACCTAAATCGAGCAACATTTCCGTGACGCTTCCCCCCTCCGTAACGTGATAAAACAAAACGAGCTGCCCTTCTCTGAACCTTCTCAATGTCTTCCGTCAGTCCCACCTGGTGAGGGTCCCCAAACTGGGGGAGAGGACGCACAAGTGTGATGTAGGCAGTCTCTTTTGTGGAGCTGTTGCATCATCGAAGCGTTCTGCCAATGAAACATAACCTTTTGTTCGGCTTCTTCACAATATTTTCTATGGTTCTCTCCAGTCAAAGTTGTTAGTAATTGTAACTTCTGGGTATTTGGTAGAATTTACGACCTTAAGGTTTGACAGAGTTATCGTGAAATGGGATTGGCCTGTAATTTTGGGGATCACTCCTATTGCCTTTCTTGAATATTGTAGTGGCGGATAACTTTCCAGTCTTTTGGTACGGATCTTTCGCTCAGTGATCGGTTGTATATGATAGCTAAATATGGAGCTATTTTATCAGCATACTCAGAGTAATCTAATTGGTATACAATCTGGCCCGGAAAATTTGTTTTTGTTTAGTGACTTAAG
This sequence comes from Locusta migratoria, assembly GCA_026315105.1. Taxonomy (NCBI): domain Eukaryota; kingdom Metazoa; phylum Arthropoda; class Insecta; order Orthoptera; family Acrididae; genus Locusta; species Locusta migratoria. The sequence goes on along the minus strand of CM048751.1, from coordinate 89,238,006 downwards.
TTTCCGCTGATGGTGGTGTGGGGCAATGAATGAAGGCCTCACAACCTTCAAGGAGGCAGACTGAGTTTGATGACCCTTAGGGCCACAGAAGATGGTTGCAGTATTGATAGCATCGACGCCAGAGTGGCTGGCGACGACGTAACTGTCGCATAAGAAGTTGTCAGCGGAGCCGGGTGGAGTCTTCCATATTTCTCCTTGCCTCGGTGTATGTCACTCTGTCGAGGGTCTTAATTTCCATGATTTTACGCTCTTTGCGGAGAATGGTATAGTCTGAGGAACAGGATGGATGGTGCTGTCCACAGTTGACACATATTGGCGAGGGAGTACACAGAGCGTCCGGATGGGATGGACGCCCGCATTCGCTACATGTGGGGCTAGAGTTGCTGCGGGATGACATACGCCCTAATTTCCAACATTTGAAGCATCGCATAGGGGGAGGGATGTAAGTCTTTACGTCACACCGGTAAATCACGACTTTGACCTTGTCGGGCACTGTATCGACCGCAAAGGGCAAGATTAAAGCACCGGTGGAAACCCTACAATCCTTCGGACCCTTATACACGCACCGCAAGAAGTAGACACTCCGCCGCTATAAGTTAGCGCGTAACTCGCCATCAGTCTGTAGGAGGAGGTCTTGTGAATCAGACCCTCTACGATGTTCAGTAATTTTTGGAGTGTTATGCTTACAGGGACATCACCCAGCTTGTCGCAAGGGAAGCAATGCTTTCGACTGAGCGGATGATGCAGCTTCCAACAGCACTGAACCGCTCATTATCTTTGACATACCTTTGACTTCACCATACCTACCTTCGAGATTTCCGACGAATAAAAGAGGCTTTTTCGTCATGAAACTGTCCCCGTCTGTTCTGCTACATAAGAGATATATTGAGAGTATAACTCATCCCTATCATTAGCCTAATGTTCCTCCCGTGATGTATCAAGAGAAGGGAACGATTGGGGGGTCATATTTCGTGGCACTGATGTTTGATCTTCCTCGCTTAGAGACGCTATTGTCATAGTTTATAGCTCTTTTCATCTTGGTTCCACGAACAGCGAGGGATATAAGGGTCTACCCAGGCAGTGCCTGTGTAAGCCTTATACAATTGGGGTGCGGCAGGTTCCTCAGGAGGTAGCCTGCTAGCGACTGCTCAACCTCAACAGTCATGCCTTTCCTCGGCACGTAGCACACCTTGAGATTGAGGGTTTTCTTTTTTTTTTTTTTTTTTTTTTTTTTTAATATAGGTTTGTAGCGTCCTCGCGATCCGGGTGATTAAGCCAAGATCCCCGGGCTCTGAAACGTACAACGTTCCATCGTCACGCCGAACGATGGTCGCTGAAGCACGCACAGAGCTTACGGTGTGGCGGACTGTTGGCGCGACACAGTCCACAGCTCAGGACCCCGGGTTTGCCAAGCAGGATTGCCAAGCAATCAAATTAATGCTGAGCCCCTGAGGGGGAGCTTACACGCATTGATTTTTGTTTACGTGTGCAAGTTAGTGTCCAGTTCAGCCAACTGTCTTAGTACATTCGTCGCTAGTCAGTAGCCATTAGATAATGTGGCTCTATTATGACATATTTCTTGGCAGGCCGTGCCGAGTGTTCGGCTTACCTGCTTATTTTCCCCTGCTCGGATAGCTGCTCCATTGAAGAAAGACAAATCGAGGCTGTGGCCAATACAAAGTGACGTGGCATGTTGTAACTCAAATTCACTGGTGTAACGCATTCCTACGGTACATTGACTGCAATCTCATCCTCCGTCCCGACGCACAGAGAAACCACATTGTTTTAACACTACAATAGTACATTGTCAACACAACAAAGCCGGTGTTCCTCGGACGTGGCTGGATTACAGAGGCTGGCTAGGGAGCGACGTGAGGCGTGCGACGCGTTCGCAGATGAGAGCCCCTGTCGGCGGCAGACAGGGCCGCCTGTTCTTCTGGCACGCGGCGCCGCGACGGTTGCCACACTCCCCAAAACGCTGCCAGCTACTGGGCGCCTGCCTAGCTTTTCCAAAGTTGCGGGTTTGACTAGTGCGAGAGGAATCTCTGACAAACGACATCATTCGCTGATCATATGCAAGCAAACGCTGCTACTTCCGTCAGGAGCGGATCCAGGACGGTTTGCTGGGGGGGGGGGGGGGAGAGGGGGGTGAATGAACGAATTGTTCATCGTAGCTAAACCCTGGCTCAGTGGAAAAAACGTTCAAACTTTTCTACAGCTTATGGGACTTAACTACGGGGTCATCAGTCCCTAGGCTTACGAACTACTTATGAACTAACTAATTCTAAAGACGGCACAAATATCCATGCCCGAGGGGGGATTCGAACCCCCGAACGTAGCGGCCGTGCGGACCGTGACTGGAGCGCCTCAGTCCCCTCGGCCACGGCTCAGTAGAAAGACTAGTACCGTCCACCCCATTTTACCCCACGCCCCACAGTGATAGCATGCTGGCGTTGCGTTCTAAAGAGAAAAAAAAAGCTTTGCCTCCCGTCCCCTTGGATTCGCCTATGATTTCTGTCTCTGATAAGGAAACTCGATTACTGCAATTTTAAAATATAATGGAGGAAATAGAAATAGAATTTTTCTCCGTGCGACCAATGACCATTAGTTGGTGCTATTATGAAAGTGAAACCAGGGTTTGTAAATTAAAATTGCCAGGATAGGAAAGAATTATAGAATATCGAAAGTGAGGAAAAAATATAATAAAAGAAATTTTTTAGCAACCAACAGGAAGTCAACATATTGTTTACACCACGTTTTAATGTCTTTAAGCAATATCATGAATTATGGTCGCAGGACCGGCTGTGCTGAGCTGCTGGACTTGGCAGCGTGACGGTACCAGTGAAAAGCCAGTTAGCCCGGCAAGGGTGCCGGTCTCCGAGCAACTGTCACTCCGAGCAACTGTTCCAACCCCATATAAACTTGTGCTACTGTGTTCTGTGTTGATTTTGTATCTAACTTCCCTACGATAATACGATCACTGCGCTGCTCATAGTACTTTTGCCGCATTCCTATTCTTTAATCATTATTAGACCTACTCATCTAATTACCCAATTGAATTTGTATTTATAATCCTGTACTCGCCTGATCAAAAATCATGTTCCTCTTCGCACCGAACTTCACTAATTCCTACAATATGTTCAACCTATACATTTAGCTTTTTAAATTTTCTAACCTCCCTACCTGATTAAGGGATGTGACATTGCACGCTCCATTCCGTAGAATGCCAGTCTTTCCTGAATGGGGGACCACTTTACCTCCGGGTCATTTTACCCAAGAGGATAAGATCATATATTCATACAGTTGAACTGAATGTCTTCAAGAAGATTAACGGCTGTAGTTTCGCCTTACTTTCAGCCGTTCACAGTAACTGCATGGCAAAGCCATGTTAACTGATATTACAAGGCCAGCTCAATCATCCAGACTGTTGCCCCTGTAACTACTGAAAAGGCTGCTGCTCCTCTTCAGGAACCACAAGTTTTTCTGGCCTCTCCACAGATAGCCCTCCACTGTGGTTGTATCTACGATACAGCTATCTATATCGTTGTGGCACGCAAGCCACCCCACCTCGGCAATGTCTGATTCTTTGCTTAATTTACAAACGTTGGAAAAAAAAAAACAATTTTTATTGATAAACCATTTTTTTGTAATATTTCTTAACTGTTTCAGAAACTACAGGCTACACATGGAGTGTTTTTAACTGAAGGATCACAGGTAGGAAAGCAAGGTAGTTTCTGGGACATGAAAGCAGTCGTGTACGGTTTGATTCAGAGATAACAGAACCGTACTTAGCCCAATACGTATGTTCTCTCTGCGCAAAGTCACACTTGCTTTAATGTTAACTGTGATAAATGCAAAGAAGGGTAAAGCGTAAAGTTCAGGACTGAAGACCGCAACAGCAACAGTATTTACATATTTTGTGCCGCTGTTCGCGTCATGCTGGTGAGTGAGTTGGCGCCTCTTCGGCAGGTGGTATGCAGCTGTGCCCACTCAGAGGTCCAGACGCCTGACAGCCCCCTGGCTATAAATAGGCCGCCGGACAAAGCGCCGGCACAGACAAAAATATACTTACGAAACTACGAGGAGAGCGAGAGCGTAGGACAGTGGTTTAGGGGTGGCTTCCTCTCTGTAAAGTTACTCTGTGGCGCCGGCCAGCTGACACTCGCGGTGGGCTCAACTCTGGCCATTGAAGTCGCTACTTCCCGCTATCTCACGTTCGAAGTTTAGAACTGCCACAGTTTACACTAACTGGTAACACACACTCAAACTGCCCCCCCTCTGCACTCAAACACCTGATACTTCAGTGATTCTCACTCCTTTTTTTATATATATCTCCATACATGCTACACTCCGATTAGATTAAAGTCGCAACTAACGGGCACCGGTAAGTACATATAACTGACATTTTTGATCAGGTGTAGTGTGTCAATACAACCGTGATGTTTTCTGGCATGTTAAGTGCACAAACGGAATACTTCCACACAATGAAATTCCCGAATAACTGCTACATCATGCGCGCCATTATCCCACACCACCTCCTCAAATAACGGACCGGCTGCAGCCAAACGTGGTACACATAATGCTTACTATCAGGCGAACAACCGCTGTATGCCAGTTAAGGTATTATGGGAATTAAAATAAATTAAAAGAATAAATTTGAAAAACTCTGAGTAAACAGATCTATATGGCGAAGATAGCCATCGATAATTTCTTCAGTGCAGATGCACACTGAAATCGGCGAATTCGGCGTAATGAGTTATAATGCGCAGGTTTACTACGTTAGTAAAGTGAGGATAAGTTGACAACTTGCGTCTGACGAGGACGTGTAAAGGTACCCCAGGTGGCCGTGCTTATTACTGTGTCCCTAGTGGCGGAGTGGTCAGCGCGACTGCAACTTAAGAAGAACGACCCGGGTATGCATTTATTTAAATGCATACTAACAGCTGGTGTCAAATTCCTTTTTGCGTTTAGTGCTATGAGCTGCATGATAAAAAATGTCTTGTTTTTCGGACATTTCCAGAAGAAGGGAGAGCCGATATATATAATATACTTCAGATGTTGTGTATATTTGACTCACCATTTGTGTGAAAATATTTTAGGATCATGCACCAAAATGTTGAAATGTTTGTAAATCTACTGCACCATACAGATATTGCTGTAAGCCCCACGACTTACAAACAACAAACTTACACTAAGGACAACACACACGCACCCACACCCGAGCGAGATGTCGAACCTCAGACAGCCCATTCCATAGCATGATGCCTTAGGCCACGCGGCTGCTCATACACCCTAAGCGCCCTATATGTGGGGATCACCATCAGGAGGACTACATCCACATTGTGGAAAATGGCACTGCAGAGAATAAAGAACGGTTGTATCGATTGTGCCCCATTCTTTGTTCGTAGCTCTTAAGTAAATATTTCGTCGAAGACCTCATGTAATCGACATATGACGATTAAGACGCCAGATGCCGGACTACGCCGACTCCAACCCTCGACCTAGCCCGAAACGCTACGCACCAACCGCAAAACACTACTACGATATGTTGACAAGAGGTAATTACAGCGTATCTCATTATAGTTCCGCCATAACAACAATTTTTAACGTCCATTTACTGCCGAAAATATGCCCACAACGACATTATCAGAGAAGTTTTCGAATTGCTAGGATGTGAAGAATTGCATGAATTTTTCTTCTCCTTGTATGTATAATGTGCGTATAAAATATTTGTGATATGTATACATGCAAATAGTTTTTCATTCGTTATGTGTGAGTTTTTATATACATATATATCTGCCTTTAAGCTTTATAATGCATGTCAGGCACAGCTAGCGGCGAATGAAGTAATTGATACATCCCGTTTTCAGTTCAAGTATAATATTAATATCGTACCTAACGTATGTAGATCACAACTGCAGATTTCTTAATTTGTATTTACACTAAAGTTTTATCAACATCTTCCATATGTTATTTACAATTGTTTAACAACGGTGTATAATGACACATGTGACGGTATTCTTAGGTACTGAAAGGACATGTATCAAAATATTGCCGACGACGGTAGTCTAGTAACGCTGTTGCGATATTTTGAAAAAAAATTTCACATGTGGCCAACTCTATCGATAATTTTGCGTCTGCTAGAGATTTTAGTATGGACCCATTTTTATAGTCCGTGCGCGCACTTTGATGTAAATCCACTAACTAACCAAATGCATAACGCATATGCCACATGTAGTCAAGTCGTACTTCAGGCCGTCGTGTACCGGCTCTTCTTCATTCCTTGTAAGTAACGTTCAGGCTATATTTAGATTCTACAGTCAGTGCTGTGTTGACACTCATATCCTAAAGTCGATGGCGAAGCCTATGAACTGTTTTAGTTCTTCAAAGTAATTTGCACTTCTTTGTTTTTACTTTCCTTCTCCCACATCTTTCTAGTTCGAATGAGAGTATTCGCAACAGTATCAGTACCGTTCCAGAAAAACGACTGTCCCTGGTAACAGAGATTTTCTGCATGCGACTCTGGAGAGGACGTTACAAATATGTGATATTCAGGCGTATGGTAATATCTTTGGCTCCCACAAACTCCGACAATATCACTGGCTGGCTGCAGTTCTCATTCTCGAACACGTTTATGCAAATAAGAGGAAAATTGCACTTCATCTTTTATAGTAGTCCAACTCAGCTTAACTGAAAAGTTAAATACCAATTTTTTTTTTATACTCACACATGTTTCACTACAGTTGTAGGCTCTTTAGTGGTTCTTTTATCGCTTTAAATTATACAACGGAAATGTTTCAGTTTGTACAGGTTATTGTAAGTGCTTATTGTTAATTAGAAAACGCCAAGATCGCAGTATGATTAATTTATTGATGACCGATTTCGATGTGCTATGCCATCTTCTGGTTGTGTATATATTACAATGTGGTGATGTTTTTAAATAATGGAGATTAAACAGAAAGTGCAACATTGCACTTAGTCAAAATCTTCGACCATAGATACTGGTAGACTGGACATGGGTAAATTTTCATGGCACCAACATCTCTACAGTTAATCCACTGTTTTGCCAACAATCACGTGGTCCTATGTTTGAACCACGCCATGTGTATAGCCGTTCTGCTGTTTTTCCGGTCTGTTAGTATCTATGGTCGAAGGTCGAAATATAATATACACAAGTTATCCTATGAACTGCTTGAAAGAGAGATTCCAGATATCGCAGAATGGAGGCTGTCAGGTAGTAATATAAATACACCTCATTTTTTTCATGTTCGATTGGTAACAGTTTTCGTACATTATCTATTTAGGTCCTTGCCAGTTTGCCATTTGCAACTGTACGGCCCTCACGTACAAAACAGTTTTATATAGAAATAAATTATCTGATTTTAACTTTATTTTTATGTTTAGATCTAGTACTATCTTATATGCCGCGGCGGAGTGGCCAATCGCATTGAGGCGCTATGGTACGATGCGCGATGCCGTTCCCCGTCGGGGGTTCGAATCCCCCTCTCGGGGGTGGATGTTTGTGTCGTCTTTAGTATAATTTAGTTCATAAGTAGTTTGTAAGTTTAGGGATTGATGACCCCGCAGTTAAGTCCGTTAAGCTTCACGAACATTTGAACATTTAACTATCTTACATATCGTTAAAGGCCCAACTCTTGTGTGTATATATTACCTATCTCGGAAACGGCTCTAACGATTTCGATGAAATTTTGGGTTTACACTTTTTTTTAAGTTCATCTACATAGATGTATTTTTCTTTAAAGCGCGATTATATAAACTAATTTTGTATTTTTCGGATCACAGAAAATAGCCTCGAAAACGTGGTAGGTAACACTAAAAAAGTAAAGCAGTCAACAATCCGAAGATTGTTTAAACACCACAGTGCTTTCCTAGGCATGGTCCTGTTTGGAGGTGGTACGCCGTTGCCTTTCTCCGGCCTTCGAACTGACTTACCCAGCCAGTTATAGGGGGAGCTACAGTTTAAAGTGGGTTCCGAACCACGGTGCTACTCGGTTTTTTCACATGAGCAATACTGCCAGAGGTGAAAGAAGTGGAAAGTGACAGATAAAAATCCTAGGACCTGGCGGGGATCGAACACGCGACCTTTGGATTTGCAGTCTGGCACTCTACCACCGTGCAACCAAAGCGCACGAGTAACACAAAAAACAATTCCAGAGCAACGATCGGTCACCTTGTAATGATACTATTTCAATATTTACTGTCACTGTATAAGACAAGTGAGCAGATTAGGATTGTGAGTTGAGTCAGTAGCTATCACAGGGTAAAATGTTTGTAGAGCTTACGGGACTTAACTACGGGGTCATCAGTCCCTAAACTTACGAACTACTTATGAACTAGCTTATAGTAAATATGGCACAAACATCCATGCCCTTGGGGGAATTCGAACCCCCGACCGCAGCGTCCGTGCAGACAGTGACTGACACGCCGCAGACGGCTCGGCCACTGTTGTTGTTGTTGGTTGTTTTGAGGGGACTAAACAGCTAGGTTATCAGTCCCCTGTTCCTAGCTGAGAGTCAACTGTCAATAAAGATAAAACAATGCCCTGAAAGTGACATCGCATAAAAGGGCAGGTTAAGAATGGACGAGCCACTGACAATACAAAACGAAGACACACAGAATTAGTAAAAGAAAGTCACGAATAAAACTGGATAGCAGAGTACCTTGGCTGGCTGATCACAAAGAAAAAACAGGATGAGCCAGCCACACTGCACACAATAAGAACTCCTAAGGACGTGAAAAGGTAAAAAGCTGGGTTGCTGGTGGCCTAAGATATCAGGCCTCAACACCCACGGTTAGATAGATGCATAATAACCAGAAGCGCGGATAAAACTTAAAACTTTGTTAGCCATAGAGGCATCGTCACCTAAAACTAGGGGTAGTGCGTCTGGGAGATTAAAAGAATGCCGCAGATTGGCTAAAAGCGAACAGTCCATCAAGAGATGGGCCACTGTCATTGCGGCACCACATCGACACACGGGCGGGGACTCACGGCGAAGGAGATACCCATGGGTCAACCACGTGTGCCCAATACGGAGGCGGCAGAGGACAACCGCCTCTCGGCGGATCGGCCGCAGTGAAGACTTCCACAGGGTTGTGGATAGCTTCACTGCTCGGAGCTTGTTTGTTGCACTCGTGGTAGACCATTCAGCACTCCAAGCATCACGCACCTTCTTGTGCAATGATGTCCTGAGGTCTGATTCCATGACGCCAATGGTGAAGGGTGACGCAGTGGCGGCCTGTTTGGCCAACCGGTCAACACGTTCATTCCCCAAAATGCCGACGTGGCCAGGGGTCCATAGAAGACCACACATCGGCCAGATTTGCCTAGAGAGTAAGTAGTGTCTTGAATGGACTGCACTAACGGGTGACTAGGGAAGAACTGGTCGAGTGCCTGCAAGCCACTCAGGGAGTCACTACAGATGACAAATGACCCCCTGGGGCAGGCTCGGAGGTGTTCTAGAGCCTTGAGGATAGCGACCAGCTCTGCAGTAAAGACACTACTTTCACGGGGCAATGAATGTTGTTCGACATGGTCACCATGGAGACATGCATACCCAGCACGACCATCAGCTAGGGACCCATCAGTATAGATGGCTTCAGCACCACGGAAAGAGTTGAAGAGATCCAGGAACTGGTGTCGGAGTTGCATTGGAGAAACGGAGTCCTTTGATCTATTGGCCAGATCCAAACAAAGCTGCAAACGAGGAATGGACCAAGGAGGGGTTTGAAATGAATAGTGGAAAGTGGCAGGGAGTGGTTGGGATTCGAGGGACGAAAGTAGAGAACGAACGCGGACTGATAATGGGTAACCCGACCGAGGTCGTCTTGGAGGGATAGGGAGTGCAGCGCTTGGAAAAAGAAGCCGGTGGTTCGGATGGTGTGGCAAGGCCTTAACATGGGCAACGTACGAAGCCAGCAGGTGCTGCCGGCGGAACCGCAGAGGAAGGACCCCAGCTTCATCTAGTAGGCTTGTCACAGGGCTCGTGCGGAAAGCCCCTGTCGCCAAACGAACTCCAGAGTGTAAGACTGGGTCTAATGTTTGCAGTGCTGAAGGTGCAGCCGAATCGTATACTACGCAGCCATAGTCTAGGCGCGACTGGATGAGCGCCTTATAAAGTTGCAGGAGCGTTGGGCGTGACGCTCCCCAAACAGTATGGCTTAGACAGCGTAGAATATTAAGGTGTCGCCAGCACTTTTGTTTGAGCTGGCGAAGGTGTGGCACCCAGGTGAGACGGTTGTCGAATAACATTCCTAAAAAACGGTGCGTCTCTTCGACACGCAGCAGGTCATCAGCGAGATACAGTTCGGGTTCCGGGTGTACTGCCCGACGTCGACAAAAATGCATCACACGGGTTTTGGATGCAGAAAATTGAAAACCGTGGGCAAACGCCCACGACTGTGCCTTTCGAATTGCGATCTGCAACCGCCGTTCAGCTACGCTGATGCTGGAGGAGCTGTAATACATGCAGAAGTCATCGGCATACAAGGAAGTGGAAACCGATGACCCCGCAGCCGCAGCAAGGCCGTTTATGGCGATTAAGAACAAAGGAACACTAAGAACGGAACCTTGTGGGACTCCGTTCTCTTGACAATGAGGTGAGCTGAAACAAGAACCAACACGAACACGAAAAGAACGCAATGCCAGGAAGTTCTTAATGAATGTAGGAAGTGGACCCCGTAAGCCCCAATCGTACAGCGTAGACAGAATATGACAGCGCCAGGTGGTGTCGTACGCTTTCCGCAGGTCAAAGAAGACGGCAATCAGGTGTTCACGGCGAGAAAATGCTGTACGAATGGCCGACTCTAGTGACACGAGATTGTCGATAGCAGAGCGGCCTTGACGGAATCCACCCTGTTGAGGCGCCAATAGTCCTCGGTCCTCGAGGATCCACATGAGCCTCCGACTCACCATCCGTTCGAGGAGTTTACACGGAACGTTGGTGAGGCTGATGGGGCGGTAACTATCAGCCACCTGTGGATCAGCCCCCGGCTTCATAACTGGGATGATGATGCTATCCCTCCATTGAGACGGGAAGACACCCTCAACCCAGAGACGATTCAGCAAGGAGAGAAGTTGGCGTTTAGAGTCTGATGACATGTCGGAGGAACTGACTATGAATGCGGTCGGGTCCAGATGACGTGGCTGGGCATGCGGCAAGGGCGCTTTCGAACTCCCATTCGCTGAAAGGGATGTTATAGATTTCCTGGCGTCGCGTTTGAAAGGATATCTGTTTTCGCTCGGTGCGCTCTTTAAGGGCGCGGAAATCCGCATCATATGCAGCGGTCGCTGAGGTGCGAGCATAGTGGTGTGCCAAATGCTCAGCTATTGTGACAGGGTCAGTGCAAATTGTACCCTGAATGTGGAGGCACGGAATTCCCACTGGTGGGCGGTGGCCAAAGAGGCGTCGAACTTGCGACCATACCCGTGAAGGTGATGCTCGGGATCCAATGGAGGCGACATAACGCTCCCAGGAGGCTCTCTTGCTGTGCTGGATCAATCGCCGTGCCCGTGCACGGAGACGCTTGAAGGCAACAAGATGTTCGACACAAGGGTGGCGTCGGTGGCGCTGTAGTGCTCGCCGACGTTCCCGGATGGCCTCGGCTATCTCCGGCGTCCACCAGGGCACTGACTTACGGTGGAGTGATCCCAGTGAGACGGGTACGGTTTTCGCAGCAGCAGAAATGATCGAATGAGTGACCTGCTGAACAGCGGTATCTATATCAGCCAGAAGAGGAGAGGGAAGCACAGCAGCTATGGAGTATGCTGGCCAGTCGGCCCTATGGAGGGACCAGCGAGGCAGACGGTCAGCAGGTGGACACTGTGGGAGCGACAGGAAGATAGGGAAATGGTCGCTGCCACACAGGTCGTCGTGGACCCTCCAAGTGAAGTGCGGAAGCAGGCTTGGGCTACAGACAGACAGGTCTATGGCGGAGAATGTACCGTGTGCCACGCTAAAGTGCGTAGCAGCACCAGTATTCAGGAGGCAGATGTTCAGCTGGTTCAGTAGTGTCTCAACATCCCTACCCCGTGCCGAGGTCTGCATGCCACCCCACAAAGTGTGGTGGGCATTGAAGTCCCCCAAAAGAAGGAAGGGTGGGGGAAGTTGGGCGACCAAGGCAGCGAGGTCCATAGGAGAGACAGCCTCATCTGGTGGGAGATAGATTGAACAGATTGTAACATCTTGCACTGCCCGGAGCCGAACAGCAACCGCCTCTAGGGGCGTTTGAAGGGGCACGGCAGCGCTCGGGACAGTGGCTAGGACATAGATGCAAACTCCACCAGATACTCTGTCATACATAGGCCGATTTTTAAAATAGCCCCTGTAGCCTCGAAGGGCAGGGGACCGTGTCGCTGGGAACCAGGTCTCTTGAAGAGCGATACAAAAGGCAGGTGTTTGGCTGAGAAGTTGTCATAGCTCAGGCAGTTGATGGAAAAAGCCGCTACAATTCCACTGGAGGATGATGTTTCCTTCTGGCTGTACCGCCATGACGAATAAAAAGCAGATCACTCCATCGGATCGTCTGCTGCCATGTGCTTGGAATCCATGGAACCAGAGATCTTATTTTCTGGGGAATCTGTAATTGCAAGATCCTCAGGAGATGCGAGGATCTCGACTTCATCCTCCGAAGAGGAGGATGTGGGTGGTTGTGGCTTTGAAGCCACTGAACTTACTTTCTTCTTATGTCTCTTCTTCTTGTCCTCTCGCTGGCCCTTTGGTTTGCAGGGCCGAGGGGGCTTCACAGAAGTGGCATCCGGGACGGAGGAAGAGCGGGAAGCTCTTCGACCGGCAGGTTGGAGATCCTGAAGACTGCGGCCAGGATCCTCCGGAGCACTCTGGGAAGCTGCAGAAGGGGTTGTCTCTAAGGACCCCTTCCGAGCGAGAGGGGCCGGAGAAGGCTTCTCCTTCCCCGGCTTAGAGGTGGGGACTGGGGTCCCCGGTGTTGTAGCAGGTGATGCTCCCACTGTGAAAAGAGTGGGAGCCACCGAAGATGAGGTGCCCCCTGCTGGTAGGGGGGGCCGGGTCAGTCGATTGGGCCTGGGGGCGCGCTAACGTTGACGGAACAGGTGGAACAGCAGGCACAGTGGACGAGGACGATGAGGCTACCGCGGCATAGGTAGTTACCAGGTGAACAGGAAGGAGCTTCTGATATTTCCGTTTGGCCTCTGAATAAGTCAGTCGATCTCTGGTCTTGTATTCCATGATTCTCCTTTCTTGCTGCAGGACTGTACACATAGGCGAGCAAGGGGAGTGATTCTGGCCGCAGTTGACACATACTGGAGGCGGCGTGCAAGGGACGTTCGGATGAACTGCACGTCCACACTCCCGACATGTTGGGTTGGCATCACATCGGGAGCTCATATGGCCAAACTTCCAGCATTTAAAACAGCGCATAGGGGGAGGAACGTAGGGCTTTACGTCGATCCGGTAAACCATCACCTTGACCTTCTCGGGCAATGAATCACCCTCAAAAGCCAAGATGAAGGCACCGGTCGCGACCCTATTGTCCTTCGGACCCCTATGGACTCGCCGAATAAAATGTACTCCCCGCCGTTCTAGATTGGCACGCAATTCGTCATCTGACTGCAGCAAGAGGTCTTTGTGGAAGATGATACCCTGCACCATATTTAGGGTCTTGTGCGGCGTAATGGTAACGGAAACATCACCCAGCTTGTCACAGGCAAGCAGTGCCCGCGATTGAGCTGGGGATGACATCGTTATTAATACTGATCCCGACCGCATCTTCGACATGCCTTCCACCTCTCCATACTTGTCCTCAAGGTTCTCAACAAAAAATAATGGTTTGGTATTCTTAAAAGATTCCCTATCACTACGGCTACAGACCAGATACTTAGGGGCATAAGCCTCACCCTTCTGTCTTCCCTGACGTTCTTCCCAAGGTGTAGCCAGAGAAGGAAACGTTTGGGGATCATAATCTGCAGCATTGTAGTCCCTTTTACCACGCTTAGAGACGGTGGTTGTACGTCCACCAACGTGTTCTTTTGCTCGTTTCATTGTGGTCCCACGAGCAGCTAGGGATCTAAACGTCCACCCAGGCAGAGCCCCGCTTGCCTGGGTAAGCCTTGTACAACTGAGGTGCGGCAGGTTCCTCAGAGGTTGCTCGCTAGCGGCTGTTCAACCTCAACAGCCATTCATCTCCTCGGCACGTAGCACACCTTGAGATTGAGGGGTTTTTTAGAGAGGTTTTTACCGTCCTCGCGACCCGGGCGATTAAGCCAAGATCACCGGGCTCTGAAACGTACAACGTTCCACCGTCGCGCCGAACGGTGGTCGTTGAAGCACGCACAGAGCTTACGGTGTAGCGGACTGTTGGCGCGACACAGCCCACAGCTCAGGACCCCGGGTTCGCCAAGCCCGTACTCAGCAAATTAATGCTGAGCCCCTGAGGGGGGCTCGGCCACTGTCGCAGGGAAAGGTCACCAGCGCAGACAGACTGCCCTTCCAGTGAGGCGTGTATTTTCAGTGGTCGGTCAACTGGGCCGCTGTTAGTGCAGGTCAGCAGCGCACTTTTTTTGTGTGTGTGTCTCCAGGCGGCCGGTCGTGTGTGTCCTTGTGAAGGCCGCCGGCCCCGCACAGGTTGGCCACACGCCCGCGCTGCGGCTGTTTTATTTCTGACCGCCGCCTGTCAGAACCGGCTACAACCACGGCTCACCAGCTCAACAACCCGAGCTCTGTCGCAGATTCCGCATTGCCTGAGACTGTAGCGCGCCCAAGCGTCTACCGACAGCGGGGATTACCAACAAAATGTTTGTATAGTCTATGGGACTTAACTACAGGGTCATCAGTCCCTAAACTTACAAACTACTTATGAACTAGCTAACACTAAGGACGACACAAATGTCCATGCCCGAGGGGGGATTCGAACCCCCGACCGTAGTGGCCGTGCAGACCGTGACTGGAGCGCCTCAGTCCCCTCGGCCACCGCGGCCGGCGGGTTACCAACAGATCTATATCTATAAATGTGAATGTCTGTTCGGTGTACGTTTATCACGTCTGAACCACAAGACAAAAAGCTAAAAATTTGTACAGTTACTAATGTCTACCCAGGGAAGGCTTTAGGCACGGTTTTATTGCGATCGGATAGCTATTTACCTATATTAATGTGAATGTCTCTTCGGTGTACGCTTATCACGTCCGAACGACAAGACGCAGACACTTAAATATTTGTACAGTTACTAATTTATACCTGAGGGGGGTTTCAAGCACGGTTTTATAGCAATCACATAAATATTTAGTAATTTGAAGAATATAACGCGAAAAGCGGAACAATAATTATTCTTTGAAAATTATATTTAATCTTTGAAAATGGTTTTATTGCTTTCATTGTTGCTTGAGGGTTGATAATGATAATAGGGTGGAGTATATTGGGATGGAAATTTATCGGTGTATATAAAATTCTAGGTGTGTGTATGTTTATAAAATTCGCTCTGCAGTGAAAACTACAGAACGCAAACGAATGGGCTGTGTAATTGTTCTCCGAAGTCTCCCGTTGTATACCATAGCAGTTCCATGCCGATAGCTATAAGGGGGTGGAAGATATGGTGGTTGAAAGTCGTCAAATTATAAAAAAAAATTCGGACTTAAGGCCAGCGATGACGTTGGCGACTCTATAGCAAGGAGGTTACATACAGCGAAACGTGATGCCACAGACTATATCTTTGTTCTATGCGTGCTACAATGTCTTCAGCTCTTTCTCTGTAAGGAAAAGCATACGAATAAGGAAATATAAGAATAAATAAATAAAGCAGTGAAAAAGAAATTTCTTTTAATACATCTCTTTAACAAAAATCGAATTGACGTTTCGCGCATTATCTATCATAATCAACCAACACGATAGTGGAACCGCGGGTTTAAGCTAGTGATAAATAAATATTCGTATTTCTGCTCCCAGTCACTTTATCTGGTAAGCCCGTTTTAAACGATGGATCAACTTTTAATTGACACATTTTACACATAGCGGGTTAAAATTGTCATCTAGCGATCAACGGATTTTTTTAACGAATTTGTGTATTTTTGTGTACAACAATATTTTTCTGTTTAATTCGTTGTTTCTATTATACTTCCTATCATTCATGTACTTATTGTATACGCATGACGTGTAATAATCTATTTCTATATAGTGATTCCCCTGCAACACAACAGAACGAGCCTTCCCAGTCTTAGTTCTTTGCTTTTATTATTGCATGTGCAAGTCACCCTGGTCACCCGAGTTCTGTTGTCGCATCGGAACAGTGCTAAGTATTAAAATTTTAACATTTTACCCTGGTCCGAAGTTTTGCTGTCGCCTCGGTACTGTGCATAAAGCTGAAGTGTTAAAAATTTATGGTGCAACTGATCGCAGTGTGAACGGCGATTATATTTACTTTTTTACTAATTCCGTCATAAAAATGTCGAAACGAAAGAACAAAAAATACATCCTAAATTTTATAAAAGAGTGGCTTAGCAACGAAGAATTGCTTTTGGTCCTACCATGGTCCAAATGCAGACAGAGGTAGAAAGGGCCTTTAGCCAACTAAATTTGTTAAGAATGTCCCTCCGGAAGAGGTAACTGCTACTCAGGTCAACGCCGTTATTACAATAAGAGCTGCTCTTAATCGTATTGTCGAGTGCTGTCACGATTACGAGCTGCCGGAGAATGTTCTCCATGAAAGCATACACCACTGATATTTCTACATCCGGCCCCACTACTTCACGCAAGGAGGATGAGGAGGAAGATGAAACATTGTTGCTTGAACTACATTAATGTGGTGAGTGGAATCGAAACTTAATAAACTTCCGTTTAGAAATAGTAGTAGTATTAGTAGTAACAGTAGTAGTAGTATACAATGGCGAACATTTCAGTGCATTGAAATTTCAATTTTAGAAGGGTAAACAACAATAGTAAGCATTTAGCGCATTTTAGCAGAATTTTAACTTCACTTTAGCGGAATAATTTTTTCTGGGTTGGCAACGGTGCTTTTATTAGAGTGATAACAAGTTGCGTTAATGGCGGCCGTCTGTCGTTAGAACGGCTTCACTAGTATGATCGCGCTAGTATCGACGCGCGATATCTAGCGATAAAGCAATAGGCCTAGTCCTAAATTCGGTACTAGTGAGTTCACTGCGCATACGCGAACTAGTAGCTGTTGTCTGTAGTTTCCGCTCCAGTTACTTCCTTGCTATTTACGTATATTTTGTCTTTTGTAAAAGTTTGTCACAACATAATCTTTTCTTCTTCTTCTTCTTCTTCTTCTTCTTTTGTGTACATGTTTGTCATTGCAGGACCGTCAGCTTTGCTGACTTGCCGTGTAGGTTTTGTTTAGAGGTTTTTGCTGTTTTGTCACTTTTTATTCTCGTTCGAGTTCACGGTCACCTTCGACCAGCCTCGGGCATTTGGTTTTGGGGGCTTGGAATATGGCCTGTTGTGGTTGGGTTTTAGTAGGGATTTATTTTTGATTGTCCTCTCACTTCTATTATCCTTTTGAAACTGTTGGTGAACTTTTATTCCTACTTCTGTAGCTAGTTAACTATGCTTTTGCTGGCTCTCTCCTTCTTTTTACTTTCTATTATTCCTACTTCTTGTTTGGTTCAAGCTCTCTAAGGTGAAATGGGTGGAGTCATGTGGTTGCTTCTACTAGGCTCCTGGGCAAGGTCTGGACTTGACTGTTCCTACGTCTTCCAGTTGCCTGGTGTTTTCTCGGATGTTGTCGAGTTTTTCATGCGTTTTGTGGCGAAACGTTTTATGGTATCAGTCAGCCGGTCTATCTCCACCTCCCCATGCATTATGTCGGTGCTTGTCCAGGGTGGTAGGTCGAGGATCCAGTGGAGTGCCCTATTTTGTACGATTTGGATTTGCTTAAGGTTGGTCTTACTTGCCGTTCCCCAAGATGTGTAGCCGTGAGTGAGTGCTGGTAGGATTGTAGTTTTGAGCAATGTTCGTTTTGTTTCTATAAACATTTCTTTGCTAATGAAAAATGGGATAAGAGCTTTTGCCATCTGAAGTCCTTTGGTTTTCTTTTCACGGATGTGGTGAGCATAGTTCTGCTTTTTATCAAGTAATATTCCTAGATATTTTACTACGTTCCTCCATGGTAACTCCTGTGCATTTAACGTGAGGTGGTCGTTTAGTGTGGGCCTTTTGTGAGTGAAGATAATTGCAGCTGTTTTGTTGGCGTTTAGTATCAGTTTATTCCTTTTGCACCATGATTCTACTTCGTTTAGTTAGGTTTGCAGTCTTCTGATTAATGTGGGGAATTGTCTGCCACTTGTGAAGAAGGCTGTATCATCAGCGAATTGGGCTATTTTTACTTGAGGTGTAAGTGGTATGTCATTGGCGTAAATATTGAACAAGGTGGGAGATAAAACATCCTTGGGGGATGCCTGCTTCAATTGGTATTCTGGTTGATCTTTTCCCTTCCACTTGGACCATGAAGAAACGATCAGGCATTCACACTGTCCGTCACCGGACATAGTATGAAACTATGACTTTCTACATAATACTTTCATCATCGGGTATTGGGATAAACAAACTGACGTGACGGACAGTGTGAATACAAATAGATGTTACGTGACGTTGACGTGACGGGCAGAGTGAATTGACCTTTCGTATTCAGAAGATGTACCACTGGTTTACAGCCCCGAAAAACAACGAACTAGATTCGCAAAACATTCGCTAGTAGCGTTTACTGCATTGTTTACTGTCTGATTACGTTTTATAAGACCTTGCATAAGTTCATAGTTCAATACTAGTACGCTAGGAGCGCTTCAGTAGACTTATCTGTTTTCTTCACATTCATTCATCGTTTAGAAAGGGATTTAGTGAGTGGTAGTAGAAATACGAATATTTTTGTTTCACATTGTCACGGTTTCTACATGGCTACAATTAATTACCAGTACATGTCTCGAAGTGATCCCTTGTGTTGACACTCTGCCTAGGAGGAATGCAGTAAATTTTCCTATCCATACACGTTTGCTATAGCAAACTGGATAGAGGCAACAGGTGGAGAAATAAATTCGTGTCGGCGGTGATTAATTCGCGTTGCACTACCACCATTTTTTTCTTTTCCACCTTGGCTCGAACTGTTGTTTGGCACTAACTTGCACGTGTTCTGTCAGACCAAGGAAAATATTTTCGCATTCATAGTGCCTGAAAATTGCCTCTAGGAAAAATATATTTGTACCAGGGTGTATCTTTTCGCAATGGAAGATAATACGATGCAATTTCCCAACATTGTCTTCTCGGCCATTTTTATTTTTCAAAAAACATGAAATGTTTGTGTAACTAACAGACCAAACTGCTCAGATTATCAGTTCCTAAACTTATATACTACTTTAACACACACACACACACACACACACACACACACACACACACACAAAACCATGCTGAACTCTCACCTCCGGCGGGAGTGGACGCGCAATAAGTTGGGTGTGCAGGATAAATAAGACAACCTGACTGGTGTATACCGATCGGTACTGGTTCGTATTGTGTACGTAGACACACAAAACGTGCAAGACGGAAACCATTATGTGCTTATGAGAGTTGATGGCAGCAGACCGTATTATTCGTTTCGGACCTCTTGGTAAGTTTGGAAGTGCGATTACGCATGTCAATCACATCTGATTACGGGCAGCATGCGGTTCACGCCTGAGCCTCAGTACGTGCGCTAGCAGGGCATTTCGGGTTTTTCAAGCGTCAATTTCTCGTCGCAATATCTCGGGATGTAATTGGAATATTGCGATGCAATCAACGTCATTGTTTATGTGATTTGTCATGCTATGGATTGCTGAAGAAAAAATATAGGGTGTCCACTTAAAAAAACACAAGTTTGTGTTAAAAAACACATTTGATTTCGTTTTAGAATGTTTACAAATATGTACATTCATGGGCGCAAGCCGTACATGGACACAGGTGAAAGTCTTTTTCCAATAGCTGTTATTCTTCCAGAGATTCTTGTTCGTTAAGTACTAAACGTAATATTTCCATCATGTCGGACGATCGGAAAGTAACACAACTTCGTTACAAAAAATTAAAGGTAACAACAAAAGAGTCACAAATAAACTTGCACCTACGTTTCTACTTGGAGTTCCCTTGTTCTTAACACTTTTTTCCCCATCCTGGAATCATTTTCAAAATGCCCTCTTCTTAGAAGTGAGTTTCACTGAGGTACAGATAGCTACACGTAATTATAGTCGCTTACAGGAGGTATCTGAAAGATTCCGTCGGAGAGTAATTGGGGATTCCCCACTCCTTACTTGACCTCACCTCTTTAACATGAAGTAGGAATAGTTCAGCTTGACGAGCGCATTCTGAAAACATTTAATATTCCACAGAGACAGACAAAACTTTTTTCGTCCTCGCACACCATGTAACGAATACATTGGTCTTTCCGTTGAACATTTTAATCAGCGGAGACATTGAATCGATTTACACGATTTCATTGTGCTTTACGGTTCTGTCAATAACAGTAGTCGTAACTAATATTTTCTACTGTTTAGTTCTGACCATACACAAAAGGCAAAAAGTTGTAGGAACTTTATTCCGCGTATTCGGTTATAGATTCCTTGTACCAAAACTTTTAAAATATCACACCCTGTAATCAGCTTAAACACAATGTATTATTCGTCCAGTCGCGTTGCAAGTTAACAGGTCACACGGCGGTAGCGAAACACCACAGTAATTTGAAACCTTCATCAAATGAAGGAAAAGTTATGCCAGTTCATGTTACCTAATTTTCATCGCTGTGAGCGGATGTAGTGACGCAACAAGGAAGTAAAGCGAAACACTCAGATACTGCATGTTATGGCTACCACCATCCTAGACGTGACGCCCCTCGATTTTTTCTGATAGGTTTTGTCAGCCACGTGTTACTGTATTCGTATCAACGACGTTGACCGTTTGCAGGAGAGAATCAGAGTCGCTACGCATCCTGTTCACTTATTGTTCTTCAACATGTGCGGAATGAACTAGAATATCGTTTAATGCGTGTATAGCGACGAATGGAAGCCGCATCAAATTGCGCTGAACAGGTACGCAAACGTATAAATATTTTCTTTCATTTGCTGACGGTCTCACGTTTGTCTTGTTTCGATGCTTTTCTGTGCTGTATTATTTTACGGACACACTGTAAACAAATAACTTTTTATCATACAATTTGTTCAGTACTTTTTCAGTAGTTATTTCTAAATATTTCATGACATCACACCATTAAAAAGTAACAAACTGAATACATTGTATTTGTGTGTCCATCTTGTCTCATAGGACTAGAACACGGCTTTATAATTATTTGTAAATAGATCAACACATCTTCAGCCGTTAATGTTTTAAATCTCTTTTTTTTTTTTTACTAGTTTTTGTAACTTATTTTAACACCCTGTAAAAGGCAACAATAATAGTAGGTATAACATTGTACGTGTATAAAACCGAAGATTATAATAAATATACAATATACATGGTAATTACACTGAATTGACACTAATGTTAGATTATATTAATGGGTATAATAAATTGAGAACTGATAGGATAGAGACTATAATGAAGTACATATCTAATATCACGTGATGTTAAGAATGTGGGAGACTAAACCTGATCTGTTAGAGTTCCTCAATTATATATCATTAAGAACAAACAAGCCACACGTATAATGTAGGTAGTATAATTAAAATGTGTATTACACCGAAACTTCCGCTACGTCGAGTTCTTAACTGTAGAGATTCTTAAAATAACGTAGCGGAAAAGCCTTCCTGTCAAGTTTGAACAGGTGACATCACGTTATTGGTAAGATCGGATTATAGCGTAGTGCACGAAAATAATCTGATCGAAACCCTCAAAAAATGTAGAAATAATTTTCGTGCACTACAGCATAATAAGATATTATCAATAATATAGGGTAGTGCGACGTAGAGGCTGTTCGATTTTAAGTGTAGTTTCGTTTATGATATACGTAGATACGTCATGCCACCAATTGCACCACAATTAATTTTGACAAGTAAATTGAAAATGTTGAAAGTGTAGGAAGACCTTTCCGCTACGTTGTTTTAATAATGACGTGAGTTCTACATAGCGAAAGTACGTTTCGGTGTAATTCATAGGTCCACTTGGTTGTACAACACAGATGACAAGTGTGTACCCTGTATCTTCTTAATGATATATAGGTTAATTGAGGAACTATAACAGACGAAATATAGCCTCCCACCTTATTTCTTAATATTAGATGATGTTGTATATGCTTGATTTTAGTCATCATCGTATCAATTCCTAATTTTATCGTATCCATGAAACTAAGCTGACAATAGTGTCAATTCACTATAATTACCATGAATATTGTGACTGTAGTTTAATCTTCTGTTTTATATACGTACATTGTTGCATTTATTGTTATTGTCTTGTAAAGGGTCTGAAATGGTAACATTGAGTTGCCGAAATTAGTAAAAATGGATTACAACGTTAACGGCTAGAGACGTGTGTTGATCTATTCATTAAAAAAATACAGTGTAAGTTGAACTTGTGTGTGGATCCAAAGTAGAGGTGTAAAGTAGACGTCAATAAAGCGGCAGTAAACTCTGCAGACACCAATACGGTGGGACGGTTAGGTGGCAGTAACAGCCACAGGACGTGACGTGACGCGCTTTAAAAAACAGACACACACACACAGAGAGAGAGAGAGAGAGAGAGAGAGAGAGAGAGAGAGAGAGAGAGAGAGAGATGCTGCTGTGTAATACGGCACTGTACAAAAACCTAACACGAAGTAAAATCACCGCAGTAGACACACGCCGGAAGATAAATATACTTGCGTTTGCAGAGACGTCGTTCTCATCGGTAAAAACATTACTGAAATGGGGGAGATGGAAACTGATCGACGAAACTGGAAGAATGCGTGTGACGATAAATGAGAGTAAGGCCAAGTTGGGTGTTGTAGCAAGAGAAATAATATACATTATATATAATGTTTTAAATCTAAGGGACTTAATTACGTTGGTCATCAGTCCCTATGCTTACAAACTACTTACACTAACTTAAAGTAACTTACGCTAAGAATAACACAAACACCCATGCCCGAGGCAGGACTCGAACCCCCCGAAGGCGAACGGCCGCGTACACCGTAGCTGGACGCCTTGGTTTGCATGGTTGTTTTGCCGCGGCAAAGAATATGCCCCCAGTGTGTTTATCAACATTCGAAAGTTTGAAACAATGGACAGCTCGACATACTTACAAGTTGACATTAACAACACCAACCTTAGAACTGAAATTTTTACAAAAATGCAAGCAGGAAATAAACATTGTACGTAAGCCATGCATAGCTATAGTATAGGACGAAGCTGACAATATACAAGATTATTAGCAGACCAGTAATGACTTATGGCAGCAAAACGACGGTGAGAAGGCTTTTCTAATTTGAAAACAAGTCGCAAAAAAAAGGGGGCCCACTACTAGAAAGTAATGGTTGGAGGATCAGATGAATCAGGGGGATTCGAAACCTATACAAAGATCCACATGTAACAGTCATAATCAAAACTCAGAGAATGAGACGGTATGGTGATGTGGTGAGACAAGATTGCAGCATTGTGCAAGACGTGACGGAAAGAAGACCGGAGGGAAACAGACCAAAAATGTGGTAGATAGATGACAATGGGAAGCAGTCTTGAGAAGACGGGAAAGAAAGGAAAAGCTGAAAATAGGAAGGGATTGCGCGCTGTTGTAAGTGTGAGGACCGGCAGCGGTTTTAGGAGCCCTAGTGGTAAGCGAAGCAGTATCCAGATGGCAGCGTCTTCGAATGGGGTGGCTATGTGTCTGTTAACACGCTGTATATCGTACTTCTCTTCTGCTTTGGTAGTATGGGAATTCCTCAAGCAGACGACAATGGGCCGTTCTCCCCGGAACAACCACCGTGGGCAGATAGGTTTGTACCATCAACAGTGAGAAAATTAAGTAGGTTTTCTATCTCGCCCAAGGAAAAATATCGATTACTTGCAGTGTCTTCCAGTACAGGTGGAAAATTAGCTCGGCTGCAGAATCTCCGCCGTTTATGAAGAGACTACGATCAAAGTTTTCTAAACGCTCGAGTTCCCCCAGCTTGCACAGTAGTGACACGCGCGCTAAAGCAGATCCGGTGTTCCAAACCGAAGTTATTTTTTCTTTTTTTCATGTTTGTTTTTCATTTATCTACCCACAGCAACTGTGCGTGATTCACCGCGTAATTATTGCCAACACGTGAAATCTTCGGCAAAGTTTATGACGTAAAGAAATATAAATGCCTTTGCGCTATGCTTATGGTGTTCCGAATTCATATATTTAGAATGTTTCTGCGATCGATATTATCCACGGCTATGCACCAAGACTTACTTATTAATAAACGTATTAAATGTGAGAATTAGTACATGGGATGGTAAAAGAATAAAATTTAAGAATTTAAAAAGGTAGTAACCTCTAAAAATATCATAAATACGATGTGCTGGATTGACGAAGATGGAATTGAAGCGGTCGTGGAAAGGGCGACCGTCAGGACAAGCACGAGAAAATGACTGTTAAAAGCAGAGTGCAACTTACATGCCATCTAATGAGAAATGAAGGACTTCTGAACACAGAGTGATACGTCGTGGGAAGAAGACCAAGAGAGCATCACGCCTTAGTTACACTCCAAATTATAACGGATGGGAGATGGGAGACCTGTGATTAAATCGAGCAAATTGGAAATACGAATAAAATGAAGACTTGCTGTTAAGATGATTTCTTAGGTTTACCATCCATCCTCTTTTTCCCGGACACGTCCTCTTTTTAAGGCAAGGAAACGTGTCCGGCCGGAATTTATAAAATTCAACAAAATGTCCTCTTTTTTGGGTTCCGAGAAAGAAAATTTATTTTTGTGTCATTGGCGACAACGTGTTCATTCGCACTTCAGTTCTAACTGTTCGCAACTATTACGCGCATACACAGAGTGAAATTGCCGTTCACAATTTTGCACTCTGCATGGGCGGACAGTTGCAAAAGATTCGAAGTTCTCTGCGAAGAAACCCGGTTGTCTACCCAGTATTCAACCAGGGCATTCTGTATTCTGCATTACGTTCTATGGCGTTGCTTTTGAAATATTTTGTAGTTTAGGTTAAAGCTGTATT
The DNA here is from genome assembly GCA_026315105.1 of Locusta migratoria. Classification (NCBI taxonomy): domain Eukaryota; kingdom Metazoa; phylum Arthropoda; class Insecta; order Orthoptera; family Acrididae; genus Locusta; species Locusta migratoria. Next base: position 89,212,873 of record CM048751.1, on the reverse strand, counting down.
GTATGTTCGAGATCGCAGGTAGCCTTTTGCTTTAAAATAAATTACGAACTTAAAAATATAACATAATGCCGAAGAGAAAGTCAGTGTTAAATAAGTGCTCCTGGAGAAATACAAATCATTCAAGAGAATGATCAAACTAATGTAAGAATTAATGATACATTGTGCTCCGATCAGCTTTGTAATTTTATAAAATATTTGAAAGATTATCAAACGAAACAGAACATACCAGCAGCTAAAGTGTGGTGTGCATATTTAAATCAGTCATCTAGTGTTTTTAGTTATTCTGAACTGCCGAAAATTGTAGATTTCTTTTTTTCTATAATTGGTCATAACGTGTGTTTTCTCTTGTTACACACAGTGGGCAAAAGACAGGAATAGTTTTAAAATGTACTGTAACTATACTGTATGTACAGTATAATTTCAAACATTTGAAATGCCTGAGCTTTTCTCAGTACTTGTTAAAAACAAAAAAAGCTCTTGAGAGAGATTTCGTCGTCCACCAAATATAGTTGGTTCAAAAGTGAATAAGACAAGAATGAGACAATTGAGGGTAGTGATGAGGAACAAACTGTCAAGGTTCATAATATTTCGTTTTCCAACAACCACACAGGGTTACTGTTTTAGTTTGTAGTAGTTTTACGTGGTTCATTAATAAAGTTGTAAGTTAAATTATGTTAAAGTGTCCTTTTTTTATATGAACTGTCCTCTTTTTTTTTGGTGATGAACATATGGTAACCCTAGGATTGCTGCAAACAAGTCCTTCGACTGACCATTACAAACTGATACCACTTATCGTGAAACCCAATCGTAATACAACTAACACCCTTGTACCCTGTAACTTGATATTCGAGCAGTCGTCTTCTAGATGAGCAGATAAAAGAATAATAATAAAAAGAACACAATCGGGTTTCGAACATAGAATGTACAATTCTGAAGCCGCGACACGGGCTACTGTGCTATCGACGCGTCAAAAATAACTTGAAGCTACCTGGGTTCGATGTCTGCAGGGAAGTCAGAACAAGTGTTCGCTTGTTTTGAACTCTTCCAATATCGGAACTTATGGTTCGGACAGACGGCCTGCTGTCGTCGATATGAGAGAAAAAAAGAGATACTGTATTAAATTTTTACACAACGCATAGCGTAGATACGAACAAACTAGCAGAAGAAGTGAAATACAATAGAGTAGGGGAATTACTGATATGCTACTAGAATTCTCTATTTTCAATGTTTGTTAAGCATATAGGACTTAAGTGCGGAGTCATCAGTCCCGAATTTTATTTATAAACTAACTTAAACGAAAGACAGCACAAACATCAATGCCGGAGGGGGGGGGGAGGGGATTCGAACCCCCGACAGGGAACGGCCTCGCGCATCGGAGCACAGCGCCTCAGTGTGCTCGGCCACTCCGCCGCACAACAAACCGTTATTCTTGTGGCTTGATATGCTCACCATACAGCAGGAAGATACGAGAGTTATTACAGGATTATCGAGGTGACACCTAGCTTATATCGCCTCCTGTTATCGCCACAACTCTTGATCGTTAACGCAGGAGGGTTCAGTGGGCTGCTTTCGTCGGGCGGTGTGGTATATTGTTGATAGTCTAGTCCTGGCAGCTGTTTGTGTTTGCCGGCACAAAGCTTTGTTGTGGTCGCGCCGGGCGGACGCAGCCGGTTCGTACACACCGACGTCCAAAATAAGTCACGCTAACAAAGGCGCGCTTCACCCCGTGTTCAGCGCTATTATGAGCCCTCTCGCGTCGTTTCCATGGCAAGTCCGCTAGCAGCAAACTTATTATATCACACAAAATTAGCACTCGGGTTGGCAGGCGTTAAACCTAGAGTCTTCTGCGAATTTCTACTGACACGCTTGTGCAGCAGTCTCGCGGAGATGGAAAGGCATAGCAGTTATTACAGCATCTTATACCATCTTCTACCGACCTGGATAAAACGGTTCGATTTTATATTCATCAGTCCGTTTTCTTTATCCAAATCTATTAAATCGGAGCATGTTGTAAGCAGTAACGAGTGTACGAAAGTTAGGGGTAAAAAGAATTTTTATGTCGTCCGCGCTGCCTTAATTTTCTAAGATTATCCAAGACTTGGTGGACATCATCAGGTGCTACTGACTTCCGACCTGCATGTAAATGGTGAATTGAAGACCTGAATGGACAAACATCCCTAGTCCAGTGAACGAAATTTTGTAGAGGAGCAAAAATCACAACAGATGTTTTTGCTGCATTAACGTACTATTTAGTCATCGCGTATGACTTGCTCATCTTCATAATCCCTGCACATTTCGACTCTTGGAGGCAATATCTCAAGAGAAAATGACTTTTGAAGTTTTTTTAATACAACGTAAAAACTAGACATTCGCGAAAGAAAAAATATTTTAATTATATTTCAGCACTCTCTATGTTTTATGCCATGAAATAAAATAATGAAACAACAAACTTTGGAACTGAGCCGAAAATGTTAATGTTTTCTACAATGAAAAATAACTTTTCCTTCTTGTAGTGTCTTGCTTCTCCCTTTTCTCCTGTTCCGTTGCTGTTATTTCAGGTTGATAGTATCTAGTGAGTGATGAATACCTCTGGTGATAGGTACTTTACCAGACGTCTCACATGTTCCAGCTTTTCTGAGTTTATAGGCAGTGTATTTTTGTGTAATGGTTGGGAAGCATCTTTCACCAAGGATTATATTATGAAGTCTGTTTCTCCCATTGTTTTTGCAACTGCAACTTTTTTCGGATATTTGTGTGGGTATTTAAAAATTTTATAAAAATTTTATACTTCAAAACAGAAAATTTCTTACTTCTGCTTCTTAATGGCATTTTGTCATAATGACCTTGACGTCGTTAATATTCCTGGAAATCACCACCTGTCATCCTACCACGTTGAAATTTACCTCATGCTTGATAACATCTTCCAAATATCTATAGGAGCTTCTTTCTACCTTCTCTTTCTTTCTTTTAATCTTTTCTCTATGGCCTTTCATGGGAAAGCAATGATTGATGTAGTCGAGTCTTCCAGCCATTGCCATATTTTCGTTCTGGCCATTGCAGCCATCGGAGAACAGGTAAGGTTTGTCAACTTGGGGGTGATATAATGCATCTGTTAAGGCATTAAATAACTTCATTAACACCCTGTGTTCTGTCCCACGTGAACATTGTACTTTTTGTTGTTTTTCCCACTGTGAACCCAAAACTTGAATTCAGAAACCTGTCTGATTTCCCTAAATCACGCCGGGAAATGCCGGGATGGTTCCTTTCAAACGGCACGGCCGATTTCCTTCCCCATCCTTACGCAAACAACCCGAGCGTAAGCCCCGCCTTTAATGACCACGCTGTCGACGGAGCGTTGAACACTAATCTTCCTTCCTTCCTTCCGAAAGCTGACAGAGAGAGAATATTTGACTTATGTGGAGTAAACGGCATGGCAGATTTTGTTGGAAGTCAAAATGGAGAATATCCACATTATCCTTTTCCCTGAAAAGTTTTGTGAACTTTTCCTTGTTGTCATTGAAGACAGAAGCTTTTCGTTTGTGAATTGCTATTTTTTCCACTTATCAGGCATTTTACTTTTTTTGCGACAAACTTGGGATTCGTCATCACTCGAAACGACCTCCACATTAGACTGGAAAATGAATACTTTCATCGATGCTGCATCCACTACAAAGGCTCAATGGAAACTGAGTGGGTAGTAAAGTGTATAAAATATCAATAATGCAGTATCTACTAAGCCAGTCCATTGTTGAGAAAACAATTTGTACTGATTGTTGCAGCTGCAAACAAGTACGGAAAATTGAATGTGGCATCCAAGGTTTTACTGGATGGAAAAACTGCTTAAGTCCATGTACTTGGGATGATATTTCATTCATTTGGAAATAAATTGTGCTATTTAAGAGGGAAAGAAGTGTACTTGTAAAGTTCTTCTGGCCAGGGACATAGATTTAGGCATGTACAGTCCCTTTCATATTGGAAGTGAAAATTGGCCAAAAGTAGACGGGATGTTTTTCCATTCAGGTCAATAATTGCCTCACGAGTTGAAACGACACTTTACACGTAATATCGTCTTGTTAATGCATTTGGCGTCTATATTTGCCATTACGTCTTGCTTATTCATGGGTTATTTAGAACTAAATGTAAATACTACATATAGTTTGCATAACACTTTTCACTTTACTGCAACACCGTGTAAAGGTTGTTTAGTATCCGCTTATTTTCTGCATTCCCTTTTATTTGGTTAGACGGTAGTTTTGCGCCGTTGGGTGCCCAGCAGAAGTGCTTTACGAGTTGTTACCTTTTAGCACTCTCAGCTGTTCTGAACAGCTTGCTTTGAAGTTCACGCTCATTCCGCGTACACTGCTTGACGAGCGTTCCATTTCATATCCCTGACTGTACAGTCAAACGCGCGCGCGCGTGTGTGTGTGTGTGTGTGTGTGTACGCGCGCGCTGTAAAATGTAAACTGCGTGGAGAAGTTGGACTGAAGAGCGACGTAAACTCTCCGGTTGACGGGAGGCGAGCCTGATTATACAGTTACCTCAGTTCGCCGAGCTGTGGAGGCAGCTGCATTACCCCATACTGATTCCACTCACATATTCATTGCATTAATTGAAGTATCACTAAAACTCTTGCGCACTTCCGCATTTTCTATAATTATTAGTGTTCACCTTTCAGAGAAGATGAACCTAGTTATAGTGTATTTACCGGGTGATCAAAAAGTCTGTATAAATTTGAAAACTTAATGCGTCACGGAATAATGTAGATAGAGAGGTAAAAATTGACACACATGCTTGGAATGACGTAGGGTTTTATTAGAAAAGGAAATAAACACAAAGTATTGCTAGACGCGTGAAAGCTCTCTTGCGCGCGTCGTTTGGTTATGATCGTGTGCTCAGCCGCCACTTTCGTCATGCTTGGCCTCCCAGGTCCCCAGACTTCGGTCCGTGCGATTATTGGCTTTGGGGTTACCTGAAGTCGCAAGTGTATCGTGATCGACCGACATCTCTAGGAATGCTGAAAAAGAACATCCGACGCCAATGCCTCACCATAACTCCGGACATGCTTTACGCTGCTGCTCACAACATTATTCCTCCACTACAGCTATTGTCGAGGAATGATGGTGAAATATTGAGCATTTCCTGTAAAGATCATCATCTTTTCTTTGTCTTAATTTGTTATGCTAAGCCGCGGTGGAGTAGCCGAGCGGTCTAAAGCGTCTCGCTGCGGAGCGCGCGGTTGCTCGCCGTGGAGGTTCGAGTCCTCCCTAGGGCGTGTGTGTGTGTGTGTGTGTGTGTGTGTGTGTGTGTGTGTGTGTGTGTGTGTGTGTGTGTGTGTCCTAAGGTTAGTTTACCTAGGTTTAAGTAGTTTGTAAGCTACGGACTGATGATCACGCAGTTTGGTCCGATAGATTTACAAACATTTGAACATTTTTATTAAGCTAATTCTTGCTTTTCTAGTAGGATGAAGCGCCATCTGTAGGTCATTTTTTGAAACTTTTAAATACTTTTTTTGTCTAATAAAACCACATGTCATACCAAGCATGTATGATAATTGTTACCTCTCTATCTACATTATTCCGTCATTTCTAAAGTTTTCAAATTTACACTGACTTTTTGATCACCCGGTACTTCCGGTGGTAACGCGGTACTCATTTCAGTATGAAACGTGAACATTTATGAAAGGCTATCCGCCGCGGAAAGTTTACAGAAAGGAAGATACAACACTGGTATGACAGTATGGGGCAAATAGCGTGACAAACAGCAAGCTTTAAATAGCATACGTATTACTTTAATGTGGATTCATTCACATTCAGATACTATGAGTTGTGACTACTACTACTACTACTACTACTACTACTAATAATAATAATAATAATAATAATAATAATAATAATTGGGTGTGGCTCAGTGGCCTGGTTCAAGTCTTCCATTTGGACGCCATTTCGGCGACCTGCTTGTTCGTAACATACCCCAATTATCCGATTGAGGAAAGGGGACGTACAGGTTAAAGTGGAATCCGAACCACGTGTCGTCTCTGGCAACTCCCAACGTCGTTGACATGTGAAGGCTGGGTTAAAATGCAGACTGAAAAAAAAATCTGACCGGATTTCGAACCCGTGACCTTTACTCCGAGACCACCGAGCCCGACTGGGTTGTTACCGATGCCGAGTTATATACCACAGTTTAAATGATAGTCGCAACAGACGCCTCAAACGCTTTTGTTGAAGCATCACGTACACATCGTCTCATCCAAAACGATGGATGAAGACATTCACAAACGGACTCTCAGAGAAGACTAAAGATATTCTTCAAAGGAATCGTCGCTAAGAATGAACTATACAAATAATATGTTTACAGACGAAACACTTAAAAAGCGATATTCCGAAACAACGTGAAAAGTTAAATTCCAACATTACACTGAGGCATCCTATTCAGAATGACTGAAGATCACAAAGGAAAAAAAAAAAAACGTTGTCAAACTTAAACTAAAGACAAGTTAGACAATGTATGTCGGCATGTTCGTTGCCACTGATCCCCGAGTGGCCAGAGACCCATAATAGGTTTATTCTATTGCTTTCCCCCAGCTCCACCAGAAACCTGTGACATTCTGCAACAATTTTAGACCTTGTTGCAGGAGCTGCCAGTGATCTCAGGGCTGCGTGGCTGTGTGAATAGATATAGATGCTACGATCTTTGTAGCACCTACGCAAATTCTCCTCCACACATCCCTGATGGCAGTGATTTCGGCCTGGAATACTGAGGCCAGCTCCCCTAGAGAGATGACGCCCTCCAGTCTTGGCTGCACCCCGTATACCCCGGCCTGGTCTGATTTTGACCCGTCAGTGAACCAGACGATATCCCCCGTACGGTCTCGAACTAATTTCTCCCACTGCTCCCTACTTCCAATTGTTATATTGAAAGGCTTGTTGAAGCAATATGGGGTTATAATATAGTCGGCTGGCATTTCCCCAACCTTTAATATGTATCTCCATAATTTGATGTACATCCCAGACGTTTACCCCCTGTAAGTTTACCATGTTGTTCCATTAAAGTTCGCCCGCGCGGCCGCATCATGCTCACTCCTCGTAGCTGGGCTGCGTACTTCCAGTCCTCGTCAGCTTTGAGTCCGTGAACTGACGTTTCAGCATTCTCTACGTCCTTTTAAACCCGCGGACAGCAGCCAGAAAAGTAGATGGACGACAAAGAACACAAATGTATGAATCATGTCCTTGTCTGTGCAGTGTATTCTCACAAAGGTAACAGTGAGTTACTACGATCTGTGCTGTGACGAACGACGTCATTGGTTATAAAGAAAGTTCCGGATTTTATTAATTATCCAATCAGTAGTCGCTAGCTGTATTAAATACTTCCCCTTCTTTTACTACCGAGTCCCAGAAAGATCCAGTCGATGCTAAGATTTTGACGTTTTCCTTGGCCTCGAGTGTTCACCATCAACGCACGGCTCTGCCACCGCGGTGTTCCGTGCATCTCCATGGACTGCACATGTCATCCGCCCGATGTGCAACAGGTCACAAAGATCTTGCCAACGCCAATCTTCTGGAGCACTCTGTCATCTTTATTTCACGACAGGTTATTCACATAGGTACAAATCCATGGCCTAATTCTGAATTCTTAACGTCTACCGTTGGTTTCATTTGTATCGCCTTACGTACGTGCTGTGGACAAAACTCTACCAGTGTGGTAGCTCTTCTGACAGACTGCTGTCCTCCGTGACATCGGAAGCTCATTCTCTGGAAGGGACGGTGGCAGCTGTTGGCACATAAAGCCGACAATCGGCCAGCGATACACTAATTGTCTGGAAGTGCCATCGCGTTTGCGGCGTGTTTTAACATCCATCTGGTCCACAGAGCAGTCGTCGTTGAGGTCATATTGCACGACGAGCTTGCGCGACGTAACTTTGTTTTTGAAGCCAACTGTTATTCTCCACAGTGGACGGTCTAAAATATCGTAATATGGGTGATTTTGTCTCTTACCGCTTACATCATTAATAATAGTAAACGTTTATCGTTATACTAGCTTAACGCCCGCTGCTTCGCATGCGTAGGCTGGTTGGTCTGCACCAGATGTTTCTCCCTCTTAATATACATTTGGTTCTTGAAAAAGGAGAAATTTGTTGACATCGAATATTGATTTAAGTCTAAGGAAGTCCTTTCTGAAGGCATTTGTATGGAGTGTTGCCTTGTATGGGAGTGAAACATGGACGATAAGCAGTGTGGCCAGAAAGAGGATAGAGGCTTTTGAAATGTGGTGCTACTGAAGAATGCTAAAGATTTGGTGGGTGGATCGCGTAACTAATGAGGAGGTACTGAACCAAATTGGGGAGAAAAGGAATGTCTGGCGTACCTTGACTAAAAGAAGGGATAGATTTGTAGGACACATTCTTAGACATCAAGGAATTGTGAATTTAGTGTTGGAGGGAAGTGTGTGGGTAAAAACCGCAGAGGAAGACCAAGAGATGGATGCAGTAAGCAGATTCATACAGATGTAGGTAGCCGTTCTTATGCGGAGATGATGAGGCTTGCTCAGGATAGACCACAACAACAACAATACAAATTTTCATAGATATAGCTTAAGTACTGCCATAATGAAATGTTGAGATACTACTAGTATCCGCGGCAGAATGGCAGTGCGTATTGAGGCTCCATGCTGCGATGCGCGCTGCTGTTCGCCTCTGGGGTTCGATTCGCCCCTCGGGCATGGGTGTTTGTGATGTCCTTAGCCTAAGTTAGAATAGATTAGTCTAAGTTAGTTTGTAAGCCTTAGGGACTGACGACCCCGTAGATAAGTCGCTTAAGATTTACAAACATTTGATTTTACCCCCTATGAGCACCCCTTAATACTTGAATTTCGAAAAGTCCCCCCAACATGTGTCTTTTAAATTTCAACCACGTATCAAAATATTTTTTGAAATTCTGGGTTGAAAATTGGCTTAGTAGCAACTTATTTCCAAAAATTGTTTCATTGCCTTTTTCACCCCCTAGATGATTATTTTATGACCAAGAAAACATACCAATTTATGTGGTTTTAGCTTCAAAATTGCCCTAATAGCAAAAGATTTTCGAAAAAATCCCCTCTCCAATTTTACCCCCTTGATGGTTGAATTTCCAAAAACACCGTAACACGTATTTTTTTAAATTCTAACTAACAACAGAAATACCAACTTTTACAGCCCCAGCTTCAAAATTGTCTTGACAACAATGTGATATCGAAAAGAATTTTTGATCACCTATTTTACCCCCCTTAGTTGTTGAATTTTCGAAAATACCGTAACACTTGTCTTTTTAATCCTGATCAAGAGTCCTTAGTTTAGTATTTATAGCTTGAAATTTGAGTTCACAGCAACATATTTGCGATAATTTTTTGCGTCTTATATTTTACCCCCTTATTCGTTGTATTTGAAAAAATGTCGAAACACTTGTCTTAAATATTCGAACCCTGAATTAAAATCCGAAATTTTTAGTTCTAGCTCCAAAATTGCCTAAATAGCAATGGATTTTCAAAAAACGTTTCATCCCGTATTTCACTCCCTTACGGACGGAATATCGAAAAAATCGCTTTTTAAAATACGCCTCTGGAGTAAGATCAACACCCTCTACAAATTTCAAGTTTCTATCTTCAGTGGTTTGGGCTGGGCGATGAGTCATGCAGTCAGTCAGTCGCGACATTGCCTTTTATATACAAGGTGTCCCAGCTATCTTGTCACCCAAAATTTCTGTGGAACAATAACAGCTATTGGAAAACGACTTTCACCGATCTCAATGTACGGCTGTACATATTTGGAAACATTCTAAAACGAAAGCAAATGTGTTTTTTAACACAAACTTATGTCTTTTTAAATGGACACCCTATATTTTTCTTCAGCAATCCATAGCATGACAAATCACATAAACAATGGCGTTGATTGCATCGCAATATTCCAATTACATCCAGAGATATTACGACGCGAAGTTGACGCTTGAAAAACCCGAAATGCGCTGCTAGCGCACGTCCTGAGTCTCAGGCGTAAACCCCGTGCTGCCCGTAATCGCGATGTGATTGACATGCGTAATCGCACTTCCATACTTACCAACAGGTCCGAAAAGAATAATACGCTCTGCTACCATCCTGCATTAAAGTCGTACATTCCAGCAGGTATTTATCGCATAGGCTAGGGGTGATGCTGTTCTGTAACATATCTGTGTACCGCAACGTTAGTCACAAAGTTAACTTCGCTTATCGTCAATTCGTTACTAAAAAGGCAATGCCGTTCAACGTTAAAGCTTTACTTTACTGTAGATCTAGCACAAGTGACAGTGAATCATTCACTCATAAAATTCATGTTGATGGTTTTAGCGAAACGAGCAAGTGGACTAAAGGTTTTACCGTTGTTTAAGTAAAAATGTTTTGATTTGGGAGGTTCGGGTAAGGCATAGAACATGAATGTCAATCACATCGCGATTACGGGCAGCATGGGGTACACGCCTGAGCCTCAGGACGTGCGCTAGCAGCGCATTTCGGGTTTTTCAAGCGTCAACTTCGCGTCGTAATATCTCTGGATGTAGTCGGAATATTGCGATGCAATCAACGCCATCGTTTATGTGATTTGTCATGCTATGGATTGCTGAAGAAAAAAAAATTAGGGTGTCCATTTAAAAGAACATAAGTTTGTGTTAAGAACACATTTGCTTTCGTTTTAGAATGTTTCCAAATATGTACATTCATGGGCCCCAGCCGTACATCAATACCGGTGAAAGTCGTTTTCCAATAGCTGTTATTGTTCCAGAGATATTTGGGGTGGACAAGATAGCTGGGACACCCTGTATATAGATTAATTACGGCATTCTAAGGTTAAATGAAAAATCCTTTTTCTGTCATTTTTAGAAAACCCCAAAAAACGGTTCTCAATATGGGGTGTGTCCTATTATTAGACGCTAATGTTACGAGCCAAAGGCACTACAAATGACGCTGAACGCTGAAGAACACAGTTGTCTGGTTGGTGGAGTATGTATGCAGGGTCGGTGTTAGACAGCGACTAATGGTGAGCATTGACGCAGGTGGACAAGGCGAGGCAGACAGCGTCGTCCATTATGCACCAAGCGCCCACACCGGACGGGCTACGGCCGGACACATTTCACATCGCCTGAGCGCCCGCGACGGAACAACAGGTGGCAGGCCGGGAGACCGCCACCGACAGGAATTATCGTACATCTCCACTCTAACTGCAGCTGAAGCCGACGACTGGCCGAGGGGGCTTACAGAACACTTGCTCCCATGATTAGTCAACATTATTCACGGGCCACGGACTCTCTGTAAGTAGGATTAACAGTGGGGAGAGAGAGAGAGAGAGAGAGAGAGAGAGAGAGAGAGAGAGAGATGATCTAACCAACATGGCAGTGATAGAGTGAAGGCTTTCACGACCGGTTGACATTGTAGGTATTATATCTTCTACGTTTTAGTTATCAGACGAACCGACGGAAAGTTGGAACACGAAGTTTGTAGAAAATTGACACATACTGACATATCTGCACAAAAATTCCAATCACCACCCACAACAAAAGAGATGTGTGATGATAATTTCAATCGAAAAGAAGAGACATGAAACTCAAGGACTGTGGCTCTGCAGAATTGATGTTTTTATCTTTGACATGGTTCGATTGTATAGCTTTTATCTTTGACAAGGATCATCTCTGCTTATCACGTGGATCTTGACCACGCCCCCTTTTAGACGGTATTTAAGAAGCTCTCAGACCCTCGAGCCGGCAGTCGGCAAAACTCAACAGACGAACAACCTCCGAAGAAGTTCGACGCAGCACCGGACGAAACGTCAGGAAGCAGCAAGATTCCAAGAACACGGCCTTACAACCAAACAACTGTCGGTCAGTTGAGCAATGCGGCAGCTACAGGGCTGAAACATTTATATCTAGAGAAACGAGATAGGCATTAGCAAATGCGCTATCAGAATTCGTCTCAGGTTGCTAGTACGGAGTTATGTAACAATTACCATCTCTGTCAGTGAATTTAGCAGAAGAAAAAAATGTAGAGCTAAGACTTTTGTCAGACTGTCACAAAAGTTTCATGACTCATGAACCACATTGCCAGCTTTTATGACTAAGAGCGTCGGTATACATAAATTTTTTTTTTCTGACGACGGATTCAAATCGTGTGATAATTCGTTTGACATATTACAAGGCTCTGGTTAATATTCAAGAAGTTGATAAAATTAATCGCCATTTAAATCATATAAAACTAATTTTCCCGACAGTCTAGTATCGCCGTTTGCTTGCCTGACCAGAGGACCATCTTCTCGTAGGGGTAAATCATTTCCAGGTCCTGGACTAATTGTGTTGTTCTTGTTGTTGTGGTCTTCAGTCCGCAGACTGGTTTGATGCAGCTCTCCACGCTACCCTGCTCTGTGCAATTCTCTTCATCTGAGAATACGTTCGGCAACCTACATCCTTTTGAATCTGCTTACTGTATTCGTCCCTCGGTCTCCCTCTACGATTTTTACCCTACACACTTCCTTCTGATGCTAAATCGCCAATTCCTTGATGTCTCAGAATGTGTCCAACCAATATATCCCTTCTCTTAGTCAGTATATGCCAGAAACTTCTTTTCTCCCCGATTCGGTTAAACACCTCATTAGTTACTTGATCTACCCATCTAATTTTCATCATTCGCCAGTAGCGCCACATTTCAAAAGCTTCTAACATCTTTTTATCTGAACTCCTTATCGTCTACATTTCACTCCCATACGATGCTACACTCCAGACAAATGCTTTCAGAAAGGACTTCATAACATTTAAATTAATATTGGATGTTAACAAGTTTCGCTTCTTTAGAAACGCTTTTCTTCCCATAGCCATTCTGCATTTTACATCTTCTTTACTTTGGCCAGCCAATGTTATCTTGCTACCCAAATAACAAAATTCATCTACTTTTATCGTCTCATTACCTAATCTAATTTCTTCAGCTTCGCCGGATTTTCTGACATTCCATTCCATTATTCTCGTTTTACTCTTGCTAATGTTGATCTTATAACTTCCTTTCAAGACACTGTCCATTTCATTCAATTGCTCTACCAGATCTTTTGCGTTCTCTGACAATTACTATGCAATTACTATTACAAACCGCAATGTTTTTATTTCTTCCCCTGCACTTTAATGCCCTCTCCAAATTTCTCCTTCCATTCCTTCACTGCCTGCTCAATGTACAGATTGAACAACATTGAAGAAAGGCTACAACCCTGTCTTACTCCCTTCCCAACCTCTTCGTCCCTCTCTTGCCCTTCGACTCCAATAACCGCTGTCTCGTTTTTGTATAGGTTGAATATAACTCTTCGCTCCCTATATTTTACCCCTGATACCTCCAGAATTTTGAAGAGTGTATTCCAGTCGACATTGACAAAAGCTTTCTCCAAATCTACAAACGCCAAAAATGTAGGTTTGCCCTTCCTTAGCCTATCTTCTAAGATAAGTCGTAATGTGAGTATTGCCTTCTGTATTCCTACATTTCTCCTAAATCCTAGCTGATCTTCCCTGAGGTCGGATTCCACAAGTTTCTCCATTCGTTTGTAAATAATTCGTGTTAGTATTTTGCAACCATGGCTTATTAAACTGATAGTTTAGTAATTTTCACATCTGTCTGCATTTGCTTTCTTTGGAATTGGAATTACAATATTCTTCTTGAAGTCTGATGGTATTTCCCCTGTCTCATACATCTTGCATACCAGGTGGTACAATTTTTTCATGACAGTCTCTCCTAACGATATCAGCAGTTCAGACGGAATATCATGTACTCCAGGGGCCTTGTAATTAACACATTAAATTGACAAGATGGCGGTCAGCTACAAAGGCCACCGGAAGCTGTTAAACTCACATCTGAATAAGCACCGTCTCTTCTTCGTGGAAGGACACTTGTTCCCTCCCTTGCTAGAGTTCCTATTACGGCAGGCCGTGAAACCAAACCTTTACAGTCACTAGGCCAGCGGAATCAGCCGCGTGAAACTCGCGTTAACGAAACTGGCGTGAGCGACACGGCTGCTCTCTGCTGCTTCCAGGTCTTAAAGGAAGACAGGTCTTTCAAGAGTAGATGAACATGACTGAACAACTGTGCTTTATTTATTTGTAGAATTGACAAGTATGGTCGCCTGCCTCTATCGCGCATGTGTCGCATTTGCAATATCATAATTTATTATTTAATATTGGATATATGAAAGCATATTTTAATTTTTATTTATTTATTTATTTATTTTATCTTGGTTAAGATATTTCACAAGGCGTTTCGCTGGCAAAGTTACTAGAAGAGTCTAGTCAACCTTGGACCAAGGAATATCTCAACCAAGAAGTCATACATATCTTCTGGGGTTGCTAGGAGAGTAGTTGTTGAGTTGGTGATAGTAAAAGCTGTACTGTATTCTAACAAAATACTTTTTTTAATAACGAAGGAAATGAAAAAACTGATTGAAATCATCGAAGTAATATGTTTCTATTTTAGCAGAAGTTGAACTTTAATAGAAAGAAGAATAAGTGTCGAAGAGACGGGGGTTCCAGACTAAACACAAAAAAAGGAAAACCAAAAACGACGGGAACCCTGGCAGTATTCGATCTCCGAGTGTCCAGAAGTGGCCGCCATTTCGAGCTTGGGGATTATTGGCGTTGACCGTCAAGGACTCCACAGTTCTACCGTACATGTTTTCGCAGTTAAGGTGAAGTAATCACATACGGTCGCGAGTTTACGAAATATGCTACGGTTTGAATATCGGGCGATAGGCGTGTGGACCACTAAAAAGCTCTCGCTTCTAGTGTTCGTGCCGTGTCTCCGTTTGGCTCGGTCTATTGTACTCATGACTAACATATTTTCAAAGAAATCTCAATACGCTCTCTCTCTTTAAAGAGAGTGGCCGAATTATTTATATGTCAGTTTTGTTTGATGTTAACAAACTACCTCTTAATTCTATGTGATACTTTATTATTTCACTGAATTATCCCTTTTTTCTGCTCTGTAGCCTTGCCCTGTTGCGACCAATTTAATTCATTTATTAAATAACAGAAACCCCTGCTAGAAAAAGAGGAGATCCAATGCTGGTAACATAACAGTCACAGTAACAGAAGATTAACAGGTAAGTAGACTTAATTGGGAAGCCGAAGCCATGCAGGTCAATTCATTCCATTTCCCTCTTCCCCCCAAACAAACTTCAAATGAGCAGGCGCTGCAAAAAGTTTGTCATTTTCCCCAGTCGAATTTGTGTCCTCTAATGAAACAGCTATAACTATATGGAGGTCTGTAACAGTTTTTGAAAAAGAAATGCTTTCAAGTATAGATTTCGGACTCCAAGTCAGATATTTTATATAGGCCTATGTCGCCCACAGACAGCCGACAGTTTGTGTTGATGTACAAATACGTTCGATCCCTTGCGGGAATAGACACTGCGAGCAAGACGACGTAATGCACAGGGGCACGTATCAAGGTAGTGTGTGATACTTTGCGAATTTGGACAGAACGAAAACCGTGACTGAGTATCCTGATTGGTTAAGGTGACCGCTGCCCCAAAGCGGGAATTACGGGTTCGAATCACAGTCCAGCACACATTTTCAAATTCGCTATTGAATTTATTTCAGTCCCTTGCAACGGGGGTACATCTGAATTTTTCAAATTAATAAAATCATTCAGCTGAAAAAGTAGGTGTTTTGCGCTGTGTACCAAATAGAAAGCCATTTCGTTTCAAAAAATATTACGGCTGAAAAACCTGAAATTTTAATTTAAAACCCTTGGATGAAATATCTAATAATACCTTCCAAAACGGCAACTTACAGAAATAAATATGTCCAAGAAAATGTAGACCCGCGCCTATACTTTCCGCATTCACTATATCTGTTGTACTGAAAATATGATCAAACGTTGCGCCGTGCGCAGTCTGTTGAGATACGGGATGGCGTTCATCCTTCGTTCCAGAACCACTGTCACTCCATGAATGAATAATCGTTGTACAGTCGGAAGTAATGAAGCAATAAGGTAATTTGCTTTATACTGTGTCTGAAGTGGTACCGGCGCTGAAATGTTTGGCTGGAGTGTTAAATTGGTGGAAAGGCGATGATTAGGTTGAGTACTGAAGACAACGAATCCAAAGGGTGCCGTGAGTGACTGATCTACTGTGTAGCCTTCGTTCGCACCAAACTAACACAGATTTCGTCACAGCAACAAACTGGAATACAGGTTTAAGAAACGTAAAAATGCATGTCCCGTCTCTGATTCGTCTCTCTCTTTCTCTCTCAAACACACAAGCAATTAATTTGCCTTTTGTTACACGCGATCTCTAGGCTCGACGTATTAACCTAATTTAAATGGTACACGGATGAAGGTAAATGATTTAAAGGATTGATGTTTGGCATCGGACAAAATCTCCTGTCTGGTGTGTTCCAAGTTTAGCTTCTTGGATATCGTCAGTACGGAGGGAAATTACTGCTTAAAACTCAGTAATAGTGAAGTAACCGATGTATTCAACACCCGACTGAGATACTATGTAATCTAATATACGTTGTTCGGAAATTCGCGTTACCAACTTCGAAACCATGTAGAGGTAAGTGGGTAAATAACACTTTTATGAGGAACTTATGTTCAGAAATGTCATCCAGTGACGTTATTAGCACTTCATTATCTTTTACATCGTGAAACAAATAGCTTCTACTGTGAGCTCTTTTGCGTTCCATATTTTGAGAATATGAGTATGGACCAAAAACAAGGAAAACCGACTAGTTAACACGAGCTCTAATCTGCAGTGTAGTATGTAATATGACGTGTTCACAGCTCTTAATGGATGCATTTTACTGATCATGTTAACAGGACTTTTTTTAACCTTGTTTTTGGTCCACACTATATAATCTCAAAATATGGAAATCAAAGAACTCACAGTAGAAAAGATTTGTTTTACAATGTCAAAGATAAAGAAGTGCTAATAGCGTTGCTGGATGACATTTCCGAACATGGATTCCACATCAGTGTACTATGTACTCAGTGCCCTCTACAAATCTTCGAATTTTTAAACAGGGATTTATTTGTAATGAAAACAGTGTACAGTATTGCATATCATCATATGAAACATTCTGTATGTCGTACGTAAAGATCGAAAAATACAAGAGGTTTGGACTATGTGATGTTAAACCGCTATACGATACTTCTGGTAGCACGAAACACCGAGTAACTGCATTTAAAATATTCCAAATTTTTTCCTGGAAGATTAGAACTTTTCTCTCAAACTCGCAACCGAATCTTTTTTAACAACGGCAGAAACTTTAGTGGCACGGGACGGCTTTGACATCCCTTTCCCTGTGCTAAGATACACTCTTCACACATTTTAGTGGGAAGAACATTTCAATTCCGTTACAGACTCACATGTTGACCAAACTATGTAGTTTTGGCCAAAGACAACATACACGCAATGGGCTATACACGGCTCTCTTACAGAAATATGGCTCGATGTGGTCTCAGGGTCGAACCGTACACGTTTACTTTCATGCCCAGCAACTACGTTAGCTGCAAGTAGTACTTTGTACCTCTGATCCTACCGTATAACACACTATGCATAAGCTAACATTTGCGAATTAATAATGAAATATAAAGGATTTATAATTAAGAGAGATTGTATTGTAACATTTGCAAATTATGTAGACAACTCTAGATACCTCAGTTGAATAATGGTTATTCCAACACACGTATTGATCTATTAGGAGTGGTCCTACACAACCGTGCGGTCTAAGGTACTGTTCACACTGCCGGCCGAACCGAGACGACTCAGCTTCAGCCGGCTCACGCCGAGCCGACGACATTCCGAATGTTTAATATTTCCGGCGCGAGCCGATTGGGCTATGGTATTGCTTCTTCAGCGCAAGTAAGTCACGTCTCCAGCCTCTTTTTAATAGAAGTCTCTCTGCATGATGGCTTTTTAAAAAAATAATACTTGTGAAAATATGTTGTTTATTTTTTTTATTCCTATTAATTCTGTCAAATGAATACAAAATTAAGAATTTTTTTAGTTCTCACAAGGAAAACCTCTCCTAAATGTCAGTCGAAATTCATGGGACGAGTCCATTACCATCTGTTTCTTATGTGTTTAAAACTGGACGAGTCACTACAGTGTGAGAACAATAGCATTAAAATAACAATCAATTAACTGTTAGCTGGCTCGAAGTAGACGGCAATGAACAAGTTTTTGTCACCCCCGTGTTTCCTTTGATCTTCTGCTGACTGTGGGTAGGGATTCCTTGTTGCTGGGGCAAGCCCACCAAGAAGAAAAAAGAAATAAAAAAGGTGACACACGCTTCTATTCTTTACTGACTTGTCCTGCAGTGTCTGAGGCTGAACTAAATCAACGTATTTTTCTTTCAGTTAATGGATAAAACTCGAAATGAAAGTACCACCATCCAGACAAAGAATATTATCAGATGATTCAGCAAAATATTCATTGAAACTTTGTTTCCCCTCAGACGGTTCCCTTATATAATAATCTGAGAGCTGTGCAGAGTTCTTTCAACGTCGAGATGAGCTGAAATATAGTACAGCGTATAAAACCGGCACACTTCATGTACGCCTGTAGCCACCACTTGCAGCATTTCTTATAACGAGGTAACTACGTGATTTTTAATGTCACTGTTCCGTTTTGCTTTTTACTTAATTCATTCTTAATCTCAAACGTGAGGGTACCGCTTTTATGTGGGACATACTGTAATCAATTATTTTCACGTTGTTGTACAACATGTTTCGAGAGCTACAAAAGTGAAAATTTAACTTTTGTAGCTCTCGAAACATGTAGATATATTTATAGATGCATCTACTCCGCATACAAAAAAGTGCATGTTTGGGATTCTTCTTTTATCATCTCCAACAAGAAAGACATTAAGTGTAGTGTCAGAAACTTATTTCAGTCTATCAACAGTAAAGTCGTAGTTTACATTAATTCTTTTCTTCTCTTCTAGTTCCAAATACGAAATATATATTCAGTTAATTGTCTGGTGTGGACCAAAAAACTAGTTGTATGCCTCTTTATTAAGTCAATCATGATATTATGTAAAACCATAGCAGATCGTTGTCAATTGAAATCGGTCGCCATCCAAGAAAAATAAATTCTTACTTGTTCAAATGTTTTTATAGTCTACGTGACTCAACTACGGGGTCATCAGTCCCTAAACTTACAAACTACTTACGAACTAACTAAGACTAAGGACGGCACAAATATCCATGCCCGAGGGGGCATTCGAACCCCCACCGTAGTGGCCGTGCAGACCGTGACTGGAGCGCCTCAGTCCCCTCGGCCACCGCGGCCGGCATTGTTAATTGTTTTCTGGTTATGGATCATTGCAATTCAAATTTTTCGGCACTGCAGTGCTTCACGCTACGTTTAACACCCGTTCGTAGGCTTGCAATCGCGCACTGACGCCGCTCAGATAACTCGCAAGGAGTGAAAGGAGATAAGATATCGGTGCGACTAGTATTTCAAAAACTTTTCTGTACATTTAGCTCTATTTTACTCGCTGTAATGTATGGTCTAAAATGCATAGAACAGTAAGCTGCCCGCTATCGCACTTTTTCTATACACGATTTGTAAATCAAGAGAGCATACTTGACAAATAGCTTCATTTGGAAAGGACTGTTACGAATTACGAAAAGATGAAAGATTTATTCTGAAGCTAAGATGATGTCCTACCATGTGTACAAAAATCAGATTTTTTAACCGCACACTTTCATAAAAATCGAGTGAGGAGCGTTACGAAACTGAAATCTCACGCAAAATAAAAAGTAGACATTTTTTTTATTTTTTTTATTTTAATTTATTATTATTATTATTATTATTATTATTATTATTATTATTATTATTATTATTATTATTATTATTATTTTTACAGGCAAGGCAAAGCTTTTAAGGAAAAGCTAAGTTGATAAAACGATGTGGTGCAGTCTCATATACCGTCAAAATTTTGTACAACTCGAAAATCGGAAAAGTTGATTTTTGCCCTCTTTTTCGTCTCGGCTCGGCCCGACGCGCAGTGTGAACACCCAGGCTGCCGGAGTGAGTCGTCTAGGCGTCAGCCGGCTCGGCACATCCCGGCTCGGCTCGGCCCGGCCCGGCCGGCAGTGTGAACGCAGCCTATGTATGAACGGGACGACCATTCCCGCTGGAGATTCGAGTCCTCCCTCGGGCGCGCGCGCGCGTGCGGCAGGGTGGGAGGGTGGGAGGGAAGTTTGCGCTTGCATTTTGTCCGTAGTGTAAGTTAGTTTATTTTGTTAAGTCTAGGGACTGACAAGCATTTGAACATTTTTGGTGCTGCAAAAGGAAAGTAATAAATTGGTAATAAAGCTATAAAAAATATCAGAGCAGATACGTTAACTGTGTTATGAGATTAGTAGCAAAACTCCAAACTAATCAGATCACCACCAAAGAACGTGAAATAATAGTCAGCTCAAAATACTTCAAATCATCTTCTCGCACACCCTTCCTACGAGTTTTGATATGTTACACTCGTAGGAAGTGTGTGCGAGATAAAAATCGCAGAGGGAGACCAAGTGACGAATACAATAAGCTGATTCAAATGGACGTGGTTGCCCTTCTTACAAGGAGATGAAGATGCTAGCTTAGGATAGAATAGGGTGGAGAGCTGCAACAAACCAGTCTCTGGATTGTGACTTTATGGAAGTAACGTCCGTAGAGTCGCGCAGTTAGTGTAAGTAATGGTATTGTTTGGAAAGACAAATAAATGGCAGGGGACCGCGGTAAGCGCTTTGAGCTGCTGCCAGACAGCATCTGATAAGAAAATCCTTGTTTCTGCTCCGTTTCCGTTTCACGAAAGAAATGGGAGACACGTGTCTAGTAGGGCCTTGCCGAGTGTTTTGCCACACACACACACACACACACACACACACACACACACACACACACACACCGTTCCACTACCGCGTTGTTTGCAGAAGCAGCTAACCACTTGACAGGGTTCTACACAACTTTTACAACTTTCAATTAACGTCGCCGCTAGTCGAGATGTAATTGTTCCTCGACTCTAGTCGAACTGATGTACATCACATATGCCGAAAAATTTAACAGTCGCTGCAGTACAATGCCGGACATAAGTGGAGTTCTTTGCAAAATCTACATTGGAACCCAATATGTAAGGCAGTTGATACGTACTACCACAGCTTTACGTTGCTGGATAATTTCGTATGTCTCCTAGCATATCTTCAGTAGTGGCTCCGAGGTGAAGCATATTCTGAATATTTGTTTTAATGTTTAATGTGTCTGCCATAAAGTCGCCACGACTTTACTGCTACATGATTTACTATGTTTTTATGCATCCGCAATTAATAGATTCACAGTTTATTTACAAATTTTTGAGAGGGAATAGATTATTAGTTTTCTATCGTGGGACGGTTGTGAGTAGGAGAGCTTGCCCACCCTACAGTCATGTTCCCGTTGTCATACGCGAACTGCGCTCTGTGTATTTGTACAGATTACTCTGCAGATGGATGCGTGATCTTCGTAAACGTTAATCCCTGCGATTAAACGAAAACATAATTAACTACCGGAACGTAAAAAGTTTGGAATGTAATCCGGCTTAAATCTGCTGTCATTTCACATGAAACAACAGAAATTAATTAATTTACTTTTATTGAGCCCAGATATGCCAACCACGCCATAGTCGCGCTCCCGGTAGCAGGTAGCGTATAACAGAATGCAAAATAAATAATTGTACGCAAATGTGAAACAGGAATGATGGCAGTACCCTATCAACAGTATTACTGAAGATCGAAATTATCAGCTCATTAGTGATGGCTGCATATCGCTGATGTGCGACAAGATTCGAGACTTTCGGTTAAAGTTCGAGTTAGCGGTTCCGAAGTCTGGAGTAAACTGAGCTAACTTATTTACGAGCTGCTAGGTTGGCGGATCGTATTCAACGTAAGTCATGCTGAGGACCATAATCCTGGTCAAAAAGGTTAATTCTGGAGAGCGAGTGTGACGGTGACATGTAGAAATGATTCAGGAGAAGAATATTCATTGAAAACACTTACCTAGAGCTAATAGTTGACAAACTTGACCCGTGAGCAGTTATAAAATCGTGCACTGATACGTGTACGGCACATGGCAAAAGAACTTCCTTATCCGCAATGTCGTATAAAAGATTATCAAGACCGTCTGAAATAGTTTCAAGTAAATAACTGCAATAAAGTAAATAAAGTGACAGAATCATAGACTAAGAATCTATGACCATAACTCAATCGTTATGAACTGTAGATTAAAACTAAAGAGAGAGAAAAAAAAGGTCGAAATGTAAGGAGATGGAAGCTCGACAAATTGAAGAAACCAGAGGTGGTTGTGAGTATCAGAGGGAGCATTAGGCAAGGATTGGCTGGAACGGGGAAAGTAATACAGTAAAAGAAGAATGGTTAGCTCCGAGAGTTATAGTAGTGAAGGCCGCAGTGGATCATATAGACAGAAGAACAAGATCTAATAGAAATCCCTGGATAACAGAGGATATACTAAACTTAATTGATGAGAGGAGAGTATATAAAAATGCAGCAAGTGAAGCAGACAAAAATGAGGCTGAAGGGATAGTACTACTTCAAGTAGTTCTAATAATTCTGAAATCTCTGATATGTTTAGTTTGTATTTTATAAGGCTTTTTCTAATAATTTCTACTTCTCTTTCAATAATAAACCTAACAAGAGAAAGAAGGTTTAACTATGCCTAACTGTATGTAAAGCTTTCTAGCTGATGTAGAACAATCTAGAAAATAAATTGGGTAGAGGAAGAAATAAACTTACAGAAAAAATGTGTACTACAGAAGGTATGTGGATGTCACTCTGCTTTTATTTGATGGCGCTAAACAAAATAAGAACTTTTTACTTTATTCAATTCACTTCACAGAAAAATAAAATTCACAATTGAACATGAAACTAACCATACCATTAATTTCTTAGACATATCAATTACAAATGAACAAGACGAACATAATTTTCACAGTTATAAGAAACCACCTTACACTTATATCACAATACACCAATAGTCACACACCATGCAAATACAAATATGCTGCATTTAGATCCATGTAACACAGAGCACACACAGAACCTTTGAAACCTAAAGCACTAAAAGAAGTCATTTATACAATCAAAACAATTGTGTCTAATAACGGGTAGTCAGAAAAACCAATTCACAAACTATCAAGAAAAATACAAGCTAATATCACTAACAAAAACACAATTAGTAAAACCACAAACAAAACAGAAATCTACAAGTATATCCTATCTAGGCACAGCATCACAAAAAATAGCCAACTTATTTAAGAACACCAATATCACAATATCTTTCTCTACTAATAACAAACTAGGACACTACTTACCACACACAGTAAACAAAAACACTTCAATTACGGAACACAGTGGGATATTTATAAATTATAATTTAACAAAATGTTCAAATGTTTGTTAGGCTTAAGGGACTTAACTACGGGGCTATCAGTCCCTAAACTTACAAACTACTTATGAACTACTTACGAACTAGGACGGCACAAATATCCATGCCCGAGGGGGGATTCGAACCCCCGACCGTAGTGGCCGTGCTGACCATGACTGGAGCGTCTCAGTCACCTCGGCCACCGCGGCCGGCTATAATTTAACAGCTGGCCTCCATTTTGTATAGGAAAATGGAAGAACTTTCCACACAAGTTACGAAGAACACACTAATGCTTTTACACAATCATTTTGACAAATCTACAATAGCTAACCATCTATACCTCAATAAACACACATTGACATCCACAGTAGCCTAACAGTACTCGATACACAAATCCTTGGCATTACAAACCAATTGTCAACCTGCAACCGTAATTAATGTTTTCACGAACGTCTTATGACCATTATACCATTATATATATATAACATCTGTATAGATCGTCTTATTAATAAAGCAGTGGAGCATCTACAAAGCTTGAAGTCTTTGAGTTATTATTCCCGAATGTGCCTCAAGATGGGAAGTGTTTGTGTTGTTGATTGTTTATACCTACAAATGTACTCCAGGACAGACAATTAACATACTGAACCAGACTTGTTTCTGCACTACTATTTTATAAGTAAGTCAATTGTTAAATCTAATTATATGAACCTGGTTTTAAAAGTTTTCCATACTGTTATAAACTATGGTACCAATTAGTACTCAGCCAGACGAGTTGCGGACGCAACTATAATATCTGAATATGATCCAAGTGATCGAAACATGTTATTAAACAATTTTATTGCAACTGTTGACGGAAATAAACACATTTAAAACCTATGGTTTGATCTTGACAGACCCAGGCCTTGAAACATGTGTAAGAAATCATTGAGGCAGCTGAAGATCAGCCCTCAGGACTCAAAATGCATTGTGTGCCAATAAAACACAATTTTGTGACTGAAGGCGAGTTTATTTTATTTTCCTGAAGAAAACCAGTCACGGATATATCACGGATAATAATGGACAAAATTCAAGATTTATTTATTGCGGCGTTTCGGCATCTGCCATCATCAGATCTAAAAATCACTTAACTTGAAAAGTAATGTTCATTGTCAATAATAAAATTCTACCCAGATTATCCAGACGCCGAAACGTTATAATAAATAATTTTAGCGATCTAAATTTTTTTTTAATTCTTATTGAAGAAGATCGCAGACTCGTACATGAAATCCGTTTCTCTTGTGCCAAACTCCTTAGTATAAGCTAGTGTAAGTAGTTTGTAAGTCTATGGACTTATGGCCATAGTAGTTTGGCCCAACACGTTTACGAACATTGGGACATTTGTCCTCTTAGGCTGCGGGATAGGACCTCCATTCCAACCCAGTGACAGGAAAATACAACATTGAGATGGTTGCGGCCATCCACACTGAAGTGAGGCGGTGCACCGTCAGTATGTAGCCACATCCTCCCACCAACAGCCGATGGCACGTCCTCTAACATCTCAGGACAAAACGTGAAGTACAGGCGGCCCTTCAGACCTGCATCACAACTTCGTAGTAACTGGACTGGACTTCCTAGTTTCCTTACAGTGTGCAAGCAAATGAAGAGCACAATAAGTGCAGATAGGTACGCGCGTTCCCAGCACGACATTTTTCTTTCTGCAGCGGAGTGTGCGCCGATGTGCAACTTCCTAGAACAGTGGTTCCCAAACTATGGGTCGCGACCCACCAGCGGCTCGTGGGGTCTCTTCAGATGGGTCACCGGACGACTTTCAAACATCTGAGAAAAATATCTTACCGAATGATCAAAATATGAAAGAGGAAAGTATTTAATCTGAAAAGTAACGTACAAAACTCCTTTCTAAACAAGAAACAACTAAATTAGCTAAAACTGTATCCAGTGTGGTAAGAGAACAACGCAGTCCTTTCATTTGTTGGTTATTGCAACACTGGTACGCCGCGCTCTCCCCCACTTGCATCAACTGTCGTATGAGTATCCTTCCCATGCGTTATTTTTTCACTGACAGCGAGATCGTACCTTATTTGCTTGTTGTTTAATGTGTTTATCTGTGTTTGTGGTGGCGGTTTGTTTCGTTTAATACTCTATTTCTATTTTGTGTTTAATTCACTTTAGGCGCGTTAAGATATATTATACGAGGGAAGATCAAAGGTAAGTTGCATTCACGAGACCCGCCAAACGTGCGAACTGCTGCAGCGATTCAAGTGGAAGGTGTGGCAACATCCTTCATACAATCCCAACTTAACACTATGCAGTATTCATCTTTTCGGAAAGCACAAAACTGATCTCGGTGGACAACAATTTCTAAACGATGAGGAGGAGAAAGCAGTTTTCTCCGTGTGGTTACAAAGCGATGGAGGAGATTTCCCTGCATTCGGAATCGAAAATTTGGTTGACCGTTCCGAGAAATGTTTACAGTCTCTAGAGACAATGTGGAAAAGTGAACTTACGCTGTATATTGTCATAGCCGCGTTGCTTTCGCATAAGTGGTTTAATAAATGGCGATAACACACACACACACACACACACACACACACACACACAGAGAGAGAGAGAGAGAGAGAGAGAGAGGAGAGAGAGAGAGAGAGAGAGAGAGAGAGAGAGAGAGAGAGAGAGAGAGAGAGAGAGTCGCGCGGAAGTGGCCGCGTGGTCTAAGGCATCATGCAACAGATTGGGCGGTAACTCCCGGTGGAGGTTCGAGTCCTCCCTGGTTGTTTTTATGTGTGTGTGTGTGTGTGTGTGTGTGTGTGTGTGTGTGTGTTTTGCCCTTGGTGTAAGTTACTTAAAATAGTGTGTAAGTCTAGGGACTGACGGCCAAAGCAGGTTTTTCCAATAGGTTTACTAACATTATCGTCGCGAAAGATTTTGCGGAAATATTGTGCGTCCTAGTACCAAAAAAGATTCGAAACCACCGTCGTAGAAGATTAAAACTGCGTGCCAGACCGGGATACGAATCCAGAACCTTTGTCTTTCGCAAGCAACCGCTCTACCAAATGAGCTACCTGTGTACGCCTAGTGGTTCGTCCTCACAGCCAAGCCTAGTCTCGACCATGCTTCCAGGAATACAAGTCTAGCAAGGTTCGCAGAAGAACTTCTGTGAAGTCTAAAAAGTTGTAGGCGAGGTACTGGCGGAAGTAGAGCTGAGAGGACAGGCCGTGAGGCATGCACAGGTAGCTCCTTAGAGGACTCGCTTGCGAAACGCAAAGGCCCTAGGTTCGTATTGTGCTCTGGCACAAAGTTTTAATCGTTCCAGAAGTTTCAGTAAACATGTTAGTTGTAAATACGCTGGAAATCAGTAAAGCAAGACAAAGCGGTGGACCAGTTTACCTCATTAAGCTGCGGACTCCGACTGCAGGCGCCATATCTCAAGTTGTTCGGTGGAGCATGCTAACCTTTCGCATGCTATTAAGGAGAAACACTATGTAATTTTTATAGATCTGACAATATGAATGGAGGGGGAGAGGAAGGCAGAGGGACAGGAGAAAGAAGGCAGAGAAAAGGCAGGGGGGCGATAGAGTAATGGAAGACTGCAATAAATGCTGCTGCCGCGGTGGAGTAGCCGAGCGGTCTAAAACGTCTCGCTGCGGAGCGCACGGCTGCTCGCCGTGGAGGTTCGAGTCCCTCCTGGGGCATGGGTGTATGTATGTGTGTGTGTGTGTGTGTGTGTGTGTGTGTGTGTGTGTGTGTGTGTGTGTGTGTCTCTCCAGGTTAGTTTACCTAGGTTTAAGTAGTTTGTAAGCTACGGAGTGATGACCACGCAGTTTGGTCCGATAGATTTACAAACATTTGAACATTTTTGAATAAATGCTGAATATAGGAAATGTTGCTGTGAATTACACGTACCATTGGCTGCATCAGTAGGAGCGGAAGAGGAGAGACGGATATGATAGAGGTGGGCAGGGAGAGGCGCTGGAGGAGGTGGACAGAAAGCTGCATGTAGTCGACAAATATCCTACATTTTTCTACTCTTTCGCATAGATATGCTACTTGTCAACTGTGACTGGCGAGTGACACGAGTTCTATCAGCACTTTCGCCGAATTTTGTTAGCGCTTTCCGCAGTGAGTCTTACGCGATGGCGAATTCAAGAAGTTACTTTTTTGGTGTTTTATTTAACTGCGGTAGCTCCGGGAGATTCATTTAAGTACACTCTCAGCAAGTATTGCACACAGTGCTCCAATCGCCTTAGGCAGACGGTTCAGGTCAACGGCCGCGTGGCTATCTTTCTTATAACGTGCTCATTTCAAGTCGTCTTTTACCGCAAACCTCAGGAATGTTGTTATTCTAAAATGTGCGCCCGCAGTGGGACGTTTGAAGCGTAGACTCTGTGGTATCTGTGAAACATAGGGCAGAGCAAAGCATTGGAGTCAGCTTTACGTAACAGCTGAGAGGTGGTCGGAGGCAGCGTCTTCATCGCTCACTGCGACTAACTACACAGAGGCGGCGCATTCGCAAAGTAAGAGGCGGGCCGCGCCCAGCTTATCTGACAGCGCTGAGCAAATTTGCTGAGAGGCGCGTGGCCTGCCGAGCGCTTAATGAAGTGCGGCCTCTGAAGGGCTGTCTGCGAGTCTGCACGCCTCAGGTCCTAGATATTTTGTTGAAAAAGGACGGATGCGAAATTATTCGCCGCTACAAAACCTTTCTTCTTTGTAAAACACACAGCAGATGTAAACTAGGCGAAGGTGAGACTCGATGTAAGTACGAATGTAGAAATCTCATCCGATCATCATCTGCCAGCCAGTCGGCTGCATTTCGAGTCTGTCAACAATCAGGAGACATTTCAGTGAACATCACACCCCACCAGTTCATAAACATGATTCAGGGAGTTTAGTTCCATATGAACATTCTGATAGAATTTGTCAAACCTGGAACGGCGAAAAATTGGTTTTTCTCGTCGCGTCCAGAGAGTCCCCAAGGACCTGATACTCTTCGCAGGGTGCAGGCAAAGAAGCGAAGACCGTTGAAGAAAGGAACTGAAGGACTATTTATTTGCGAAGAGAATTTGGCCCAGCAGACTGACCGGAAAACTTCACACGTTGCGTGTGCGAAATGACCGCCCTGGTATCGCTACTCCGGTAAGAAGCTTTGCCCGATGGGTGCCATCCAGACACAGTAAGCACCACCTGGCAGGACGGTCGTTGCCAGGAGTTCCGATAGCACGAAAGTATCGGCAACCGCTCCTGGACATACATGGGGCATTGACAGCTCTGGTACCAGTATGCAGTGTGGTCCCTGTTTTGTCCTGGGACTTACCAAGAAGAGTAAATAACAGATCCCTCCCCAACGGACTGAGTAGACGTGTTGGGGACACAGGCGAGTACAGAAGGGAGGAAAGTAATGAATGAGGATCCGCGCCGTAGGATCTAGGTAGGTGGATTTTCAAATGTTCAAATGTTCGTAGAGCTTATGGGACTTAACAACGGGGGTCATCGGTCCCTAAACTTACAAACTAGTTATGAACTAGCATATACTAAGGACGGCACAAATATCCAAGCCCGAGGGGGGATCCGAACCCCCGACCGTAGTGGCCGTGCAGACCGTGACTGGAGCGCCGCAGAGCGCTCGGCCACTGCGGCCGGCTAGGTAGATTTTCCCCAAATGGCTCACACTAACTGAAATTTGATAGTGGAGGTCAAACCCCGAGGGAGACAAAACAGGGCCGAAAAACGGGGGGAGACAGCAAAGGAAAGTAAAATCACAAAGGCCATCAGGGCCATGGGCACAGCCGGGCCATGTAAAAGGAAAACACCCAGAGAGGGGGCTCTGAGAGGGGGAGGAGTTAAAAAGGTAGCCCGGGAAAATAGGGGGGGGAAACAGTTGCACTGGCCGTGGGATCCGTGCACATATTCACAAATGATCTGTGGGCCCCCTGCGGGACCGCCAGGTGTGCACGCCTGAGTCCACGGCAACCCACCTGACAGCCGTGCGTCGCACTTCCGGCAACAAGGCGCAGCCTGCAGTCACTCCATCTGTGTGCAACACGTCGCGACCAAACAGCGCAAACGGCTGTTGTTTGCAAGCTACGAACTATGAACTAAACCACCTCACAGGAAAAAGAGGATGAGCAAAGGAAATGACAGCTTAGGATGCGATGTTAGTTTAGTTTACGACAGGGGTTTACAAATCGGCTAACATGGGCGCGAGGAGTTCCCCCACCGCATCTCTGCTAACATCGATAGCAAGCCTCGCAACAAGAAGAGTCGTCCCCGTTCGTGATCTTTCTCACGCAGAAGCCTCATTAGCGAAGAGAACGACCTGTTGTCCCACAGTCAACACGGATTCAGAAAGTATCGGTCTTGTGAAACTTAACTCACGCCGGCCGCGGTGGCCGAGGCGACTGAGGCGCTCCTGACACGGTCTGCACGGCCACTACGGTCGGGGGTTTGAATCCCCCCTCGGGCATGGATATTTGTGCCGTCCTTAGTCTTAGTTAGTTCATAAGTAGTTTGTAAGTTTAGGGATTGATAACCCAGTAGTTAAGTCCCATAAGCTATAAAAACATTTGAACATTTTCTGAACTCGCATACTGTGGTGAGGATTATCGACATAGTATGCCAAATAGATTCCGTATTTCTAGATTTCCGGAATGGTTTCGACACTGTTCCTCACAAGCGTCATCTAATCAGATTGCGTTCTTATGAAATATCGCCAGAGTTGAGCGAATGGATTCGTGATTTCCTGTCAGAAAGGACACACTACGATGTAATTGACGCAAAATCATAGAGTAGAACGGAAATGGTATTTGGTGTTCCCCTGGGAAGTGTTATAGAGCCCCTACAGTTACTTATTTTTGTTTTACTGCCACAACCTGGTTGCAGCCTTAGGCCATTATCAAGTGCTGTGATAAAAGTTGAGAGACAGGTTTCCTTATGTCTGGCAACTTTTATCACAGCACTTGAAAATGCCCTAAGGCCGAAACCATGTTGTTACAATAAGAAAACAAGGAAAAAAACAACAAAAAATAAAAAAACGTTTAGTCAAATGGCGGTCAATTCTTTTAAACAATTTTATATGACTGAGGCTTCTGACGAATACAAAATCACAATCTGAGCAGCTCTCTTAGATTGTTCGCGGAAGATGCTGTCATTTATCGGTTAGTAAAGTCACCAGAAGAACAGCAGCAACTGCAAAATGATTTAGTTATCAGCATGGTGCAAAAAATGGCAATTGACTCTTAATAGAGAGAGGTATGAAGTCATCCATGTGACCACTAAAAGAAATCCGTTCATTAACACGCTAAATCAGTCAAATCTACATGCCGTCGAAACTATTACGAGCAACTTAAAATGGAAAGAACACACACAATATATTGTAGGGAAAGCAAAGGAAAGATGTTTCGTTGGCAGAACACTTAGAAGATGCAACAGTTCTAATAAAGAAACTGCCTACATCACACTTGTGGGTCCTGTTCTCACAGCTTCCACCAGTACCTCGCCTCCCATCTTCCACACTTGAACGAATTTCCGCTGCATAACCTGGAGGACTAGTACTCCTGGAAGAAAGGACTAATCTTCCAGGGACACAAGTATTAGCAAATTCTGCTCTGCAGCTCGTCCTATATTTGTTTACAGTAAAATCAATACTGGTGAAATGTTAGTCACAAAATAAAAAGAAATTGCAGTTGAAACTGTCTGAAGTACTTGCTGAGTTTACAGAACGAGAGCTAGCGCTTTACTTTGCAGCCCCTCTGAGCGGGGTTGGAGAACTGCCAACCGGCTACTGCTCGGTGGAGAAGACTAAATTAATAGCACATTCGCCATCCGTGATCTGGTATGCGATCCACAAGAAATATCATTCCGTCATCTACATTCGAGTGTGGGTTGGTTGATAGGTTTCGGATAGTTAGTTGATAGGATTAGGATTAAATTCTGCGAATGTATTCAACATTACCGGCACAGACGCAACAACTGCTAGCGCTAAATACATAGATCGGATAGATGGAAAAATCCCGCTTCAGTCGCTATACACTGAAGGCAGTTCTCTGGCCAACTAGCCTCACACGTAGTAAGCAGTTTAACTGCAGCAACCGCTAACGATTTAACGTGCGCGGAAGTTCATTAAGCTGCCAGCAGAACAAGATTTAAAGTACCCTTAGCTTCTGGAATTTGCCCCGCTGCAAACAATTGGGGTCTAACGACGACACTGGTAAGTACCCGGCATGTTCTCCCAACTCCGCTTACCGTGGCGCGCCGCGCTAAAACCTTACAGGCGCACGCATGCAGTTTTTTGGGCCACTTTACGTTACGGTAGTATTACTAGAAGTGGGCCTGACAGCTCTAAATTTAACCGAAATAACGCCTTAACCATTCATCTGACACGAAAACTACATAAACGAGCTCTCTACAACTTTGCTTTCTTGTTTTCTTCTCTCTCTCTCTCTCTCTCTCTCTCTCTCTCTCTCTCTCTCTCTCTCTCTCTCTCTCTCTCTCTCTCCCCCCCCCCCTTCTTCCTATCTCGCATCGTCCCAGAAGCAGTTGCAAAATAACGGCGATTTGAGACTGTCACACGATTTTACTTAAATCAGTACAGGCAAAGAAAATGAACTTGAAAAAGAGGACGGACTACCACGATAATACAGGTGACACTATTGTAATAGAAAAAGGTAACGAAAATATGGGAGAGATATTAAAAAATAGTTGAGAGTCCAGAATGAAACTTTCACTCTGCAGCGGAGTGTGCGCTGATATGAAACTTCCTGACAGATTAAAATTGTGTGCCGGAACCGGGATTCGAACCTGGAACCTTCGCCTTTCGTGTGGAGACATTCTGAAAACATCCCTTAGGCTGTGGCTAAGCCATGTCTCCACCATATCCTTTCTTCCAGGAGTGCTAGTCTTCCAAGTTTCGCAGGAGAGCTTCTGTGAAGTTTGGAAAGTAGGAGGCGAGGTACTGGCGAAAGTAAAGTTGTGAGGCGGTATCGTGAGTCATGTCGGGATAGCTCAGTCGGTAGAGCTCTTGTCCACGAAAGTCAAAGGTCCCAGGTTCGAGTCCCGGTTCTGGCACACAATTTTAATCTGCCAGGAAGTTTTAGTTTAAAGAGTATTTGTCACACCTAAACTCAATTATCAAATACTTTTGGCTGTTTGTTATAATGTCGGAAATAATATTAAGTGTTGAGTGCGTAGGTATCCGAATAGTAGAGTCGTAATCGTATCGTCCATAATTTATTATTTATGTTTTTATTAATTTTGCCCGAAGTGTTTGCAAAAAATCATAAAACTAAAGAAAACCTAAAGTAGACCGTAAAACAACAGTGTTATTTTATTATTATTATTATTATTCATGCGATTTCACGGAAGCCATTGCTAGAAAATTTTGATGTAATAGCGTTGCTAAACAGCTCAGACACTAGCGTGGCAAATTGTCATACAGATATTCAGGGTTCGATCCTCCTCGTCGGAGATATTTTATTTCTATTTCTTCTTTTAAAAAACATAATAATTTTTAATTTAAATACATTATAATTACATGAACAACAGGCTGTGTTAATTATATTTCTGATTGATTGTGCTACCGCCTGTTTCAAAGCTTTGCTCATTTTCACGCGGTTCCCATAAACAAGCACTTATCAGAGCATAAATCTATATAAAATACATAAACCTGATTTCAGGCCTTAAAATGGTTCTTGCTTACGCAATAGGATGTTACAATTAATACAGGTATTAAAGCGTTAAAGGCCCTTTTAATTGAAATTAAGATTAATTGTAAGCTGTGGAAAGATAAATATTCGTTGTAAATTCGCGGAACTGGTTTCTTCAGAAAAGCAGAGCCCTATCGTATTTATATAAATACGCAGACGGTCACGAATTTTCAAAACAAATTATATAAATTAAAGCTTTCCTTTAAATAGGACCGAACCCTGTCACCTGTATGATAGTTACGCACGCTGTCGCCTGAGGTATTTTACCACACTTCCATACAACAATAATGGGCTAGTATCTGACGTATGTGCTGCGCTTTTTATAGTAATTTTCCTGAAAAGTTTCTGTATAGCGCGCTTTAAAATACTAAGAGTGGAACCTTTGACGAGTACTATTCACCTGCTGGTTTTGCACATTAACAATATGTGCCTAATTATTAGTAGGTCTAGTGCGGGATAAAAGCTACTACTTGAAAGACCAGCAAATTCGAGTGCGTCATATTTAACTGGAAGCACCTCAAGTTGCGAAGCTCTCACAGAGTTCCGGTTTGGACAGGATGGGAATTGTGTATTTTCAAGATAGCATTCGCTTAATGTGATCACTAAACCTTATTTATGTAGAAGCTCCCCGGCCTGTCGAAAACGTCATAACGTCGTCAGAAAAACTGATGTTTTTTAAACTGTCGGTATATCTTTAAAAATTAGCGCCACCAATAACGAAATAACACAGCTCTTCAAAAAGAAAAAAAAAAGTCTGATCTAAGTGCTAAGTTTGTGAAACGTGCAGTTTGCGTGACTGTGAGCGAGTTTACTGAAATGTGGGATTACGCGTGAGCTCCGCGTCGAACATGGCAGCTGCTACAGTTTGGGGAAGACATGTCTGACCGTTCAGCTCTGTTGGTACGGACCTTAAACTCGTGTACACGTTTGACAGTTTTGGATAGTCGCCGTTCACAGCAGTACCTAGTGCCAGGAGTCTCGGCCGTGTATTTGCTCCGTCTCGAAACGAATGTTCCAGCCATGCCGTGCGCTCAAGTACCCTTACTTCGACTGCAACTGTCATTATCGTTATAGTTTGACATTTAGTATAGAACGTTTATACATTACATGCGGTTTTGGAGGTTGCATCACAAAAATGTTGCAAATAAGATGAAAAGTTATAATATGGTTACCTTCTGACGGAACAAAAAACAGGCTGACGCATGGAATATACAAGCACAGAGTGGTAAAAAATGAAAGCAGACACTCGTATCTGGCCATTAGCGCTCTGCTTCAAACGCTGTGGCGTCAGGAAGCTCTCGTCACAAGTGGCCATCATTCTGCTCTCGTTCCTGATGGCTATTACCGTACCGTCATAAGATGGGAGAAACCGACCGGTCAGTACCGATACAACTATTTCAGTCCCGAATATCGGTATTAGTTTGATGCAGGTTTTATTTTTTTAACATTTAAAAAAACTAGGTACGAAGATCGGCGTATTATGTTGGAATTTTTAGTTTTCAAATGAAACTTTCAAACAAAGAGAACGACTTCTTTTTATTGGTGAAGTTCTTTTTTTTTTTTTGGGGGGGGGGTTGTTATAGGAAATGGGAAAAACCGCCACAGCTTAATGACATGCATACAAGGAAAGAAAACGAAAGGAGGGATTGAAGGAATGTTAGGGTTTCAGGTCGCGTCAGCAGTGTCGTCATCAGAGACGTTTTACTAACTCCGATTCTTTGGAAAGGACGGACAAGAAAATCGGCTTTGCCCTTCGAAAGTCACTATACCGGCATCAGCTCGTAGTTTTGTCACGAAAAAACATGAATCAGATTCGCCGGAAGTGTATTTGACCTGCTGTCTTCGAGAATAACAGTCCACTGTACTATCCAAAGCTCCATGTCGCTCGGTAACAGCGACACAGTGGCACGAAACAACAAACATACGCTTGCCGAGACAGTGGTTCACCTGTCCCGATCTTCCGTCGCCCCTACACGTAATTGCGCACTGTTTAATACTTACTCCCATTCCATTCGAAGCGTAGCTCCCGTCCCCTGACACTGGTTACATGACGGAATGGAACGATTCATACTTAGGAAGCATTTCACAAAAAGCAATTCCAATGAGACATCACACAGTTCTGATATATACATTTAAGGCATATGCGTCTATTTTTATTAATGTGTTATAAATATCGGGTAATAAGTGAACCCTTTATGGTTGCTGCAGTACGAAAAACTTAACAGCACCACAAAAGTGATACTTCAACAAGGCCGTCGACATGTGATCTTCTGATCCCGCCATACCTGCTTCCTCCTGTTTCCCTATGTTCAAATGTTTGTTAAGGTTAAGGGACTTAACTGCGGGGTCATCAGTCCCTAAACGTACAAACCACTTATGAACTACTTACGAACTAGGACGGCACAAATATCCATGCCCGAGGGGGGATTCGAACCCCCGACCGTAGTGGCCGTGCAGACCGTGACTGAAGCGCCTCAGCCCCCGCGGCCACCGCGGCCGGCCCCCTCCCCTCTCGGAGCCTTGTGTCGGAGGGGGGATGGGGCGGCGGCGGATGGAGGCGCGCATGGAGACTGGACGTTAGCTGCCGGACCACGGTCTAACCCTTACCGCTTCTGTGACTGCAAATGGCACCATCAACTATTCCTGGTTTCTTTTAGCTTCCAGATGGTACGATGGTGCCATTTGGCTTCGCTTCTCGTAGTTCCTTAGTTTTAACTTTGAACTACATGAACGAATGCCAAATGGCACCTCTTGAAGCGTTCGTAATTTCAAAAAAGCCAGGAATAATTAACGACGCCATTTGGGATCAGGCGCGGAAAGGTTTAACGGCGAAGGGCGGCTGGCGCGCCTCTACATCCACCTATCTGCTCCGCAAATTACGTCTGAGTATCTGGCAGACTGTTTTATTATATTCCTCTACCGTCCCATTCTCAAGCAGCGCGCGGGGAAAAGCAACACCTAAATATTTCTGTTTTAATTCTCTTTTCACTTAGTATTGTGATGATCTTGCCTGCATGTGTATGTGGGTCCTCATAAACGTGTTCGCGTTTGCAGTGTGCACCACGACCATAAAATGATAAATATCCAATTAAAATTCAGCATTGGTCGTAAATTTGTGTATTTTTATTACAGAACGATTTCGGCTGTTGAATAGTCATATTCAGTGCAACTCACAGAATTGACTAGGAACATTAATGACGTAAGTGATCCAGCCACAAGGCACAGCTACAAGCAGATACAAATGATGTTATCGAGAGTGCACTATCGATAACATCATTCGTACATGCTTGTAGCTATGCCTTGTGGCTGAATTAAGTTTACCAGATTTATTTTAGTGTTCATATCAATGACTTCGCACTTTTCATTATTAAGGGTCATTTGCCAATTTTTTTCTCTACGCAAGTATCTAATTCTTTTTGCAGTTGCTTTTGATCGCGTGAATTTACTAACAAAGTTGCCAGTTGTGCCATTTTCTGTAGGGAACTGAATATACTGTGTTTTATTAAAATTTAACGAGAGTCCGTTTGCTGACAATTACTTAATAATTTTGTGGAAAACGTTATTTATGATAACATCACGTAGTTCTTGTATTTTGGATGTGTTTACTATACTTTTATCACCAGCAAAAAGAACTTTGCACCTTCATCAATGTAGAATGGCAAGACACTGTAGATCAGGAACAGTGAAGGATCTAATGCAGAACCCTGTGGGACCCTAGTCTTGATAGCGCGTCATGAGGAATCAGCTGATGTTTTGAAATTATATGAAACAGTTATTTCAACTTTCTGCATTCTCCCAGTTACGTATGAATTAAGCTATTTGTGCACTGCCCCACACAAATCTTAATGATTAAGCTTTTCTTGAAGAATTCCGTGATTTAGACAATCAAAGGCCTTTGACAGATCACAGAAAATACCAATGGGTGATGTCCGGTTATTCAGAGCATTTAATATTTGATCAGTGAAGGCATATGTAGCTTTTTCTATTGAAAAGCCGTTCCGAAACCACACTGACTTTTGGTAGTTAATTTTTCTTCTAAATATGGGACACTACTCTTTAATGCATACAGACGTGCAACTTACGGTGCCGATAGGCGATTCGTATCATTTGACGCACGTGCAGTCACAAATGCTGTGAATGACCTTACGTGTTTCCCCATGGAGCATTCGGTTGACTTCCTATCTAAAGTCTGCGGTTTTCATTTAAGAACCATGTTACACAAAACAGGCACAAAACTGAATACAGTGAACACATGTTAACGATCTGACGGACAGTTAGTAACTTGTAAAAAGAAAATATAGAATACGATGGAGAGTTGAACAGTAGTCTCCCGCGTCGCAGTCCAACATCATAACCACAGAAACACGACGACTTACCTCTTGTTTGCTGTTACAAGCAGTTGATAATGTAACATGAGTTTCATATTTTGACTAAGTGGTGTTGCGCGTTCTGTTAAATCTCCGTTTTTTTAAATAACGTAAGATGTCCGCATTGTAGAATTTTATACGACCGGATGATGGTGGCACAGTTCATTGAAACCGGTCGTCAGTAAATAGTCGTATAGCGGCGATCTTGGCGTTTCACTTGTGTGTACATTTGGTAATTAGTCGGTGCACTATTTCAGATGTGACCAATTTTAGGTCGGCATTTACAGATAACTATTTACCAGTGAAAACATTCACTTCCAGTTAGATAATAATGATTTGATGGTTTTTAAGTGTTTGCTGCAGCATTAATGTACTAATTCTATTGTTTCGTGAATTAGCTCACTACTGATGTGGCAATAGACATTGTTCACATAAACAGCATGCTTGAATCCTGAATTTCTAGTACTACGTAGCGGAGATACCACGCTGCTTCACTTGGACACGGCTGCATACTAATGCAACTTACGAGCACACTGAATACACTAGCAGGAATATGACGTACGAAAACTCCGCGTCTCGTTTATGATAAGCAGGTGCCGTCAGAAACAAAGACTCTGAGCAGCGAACTTCAGCGTATCTGCAGTACGACAAGGGGAAAATCATCACCATATCTAAATTGACGGAAATACACTATATTGAATCAGTTTGACAGCTAAAACTATGACTACCAACAAAATTTACACACAGTTTCAAATTTTTCAGAATTTTTGCTTGCTAACATCCTCCAGAGAATCATTGTTTCACACCATTTTTGCTTGTGTTTGTTTCCTAATATATGGCAAGGATTGCTGTTTCTGCCATTAGCCAAAAAAACACAAAATGTGGTTTTAAGGTGTGTGTCATAGCTTCTGTAATCTCTATAAATATATAATTAATGTAACTTAGCCTCAAAAACTGTCATAACGTTAAAACTCTTTATACGTTATTAACAGATGCAATAATAAAAAGAAATCCCACTGATGGAAATTTCTCCGAAACATGTTTGGGTAAATAAAACACAAATTGTGTTTGCTGAAGGCGGCAACAACTATCCTTATCATCCACTAGAAAATATCAAATGGAGGAACAGTATATATCATTGTACATTTTCGCTGATCATGTAAAATAAAACTTTATCACACATGGAATTTTAATTAATTTTTCTACGCTTCTAACAATAGTCAACATATTTTGCAAGCAATATCCACGTTCACCACGGGATATAACGTAGAACATTGAGATGATTGAAATACTTGGTATTCTTAGAGTGCATGTATTTTTGTGTGTTCTCGAATACTAATTGACATTGGAGAGGTGAAGGTTTCAGGGGTTACATGATGGACGTGGTGCACTTCATCGACTGCTTATGGAATGTCATGTGTGTGAGGAAAGGTTGCAGCGTCAGAAACTCACGCTGAAATGCTCACACATGCAGGTAGTATTTGTATTTTAAACATTACTATCCAGTCCCAAAACAAACGAAAAAACTTAATTCTAGTCACTATGCGGTAACATTCTGTATTAATTTACCAAGCAATCGGACTAGAGTCCGTAAAGAGTTTCAGCTTTTAAGTGTCTCCGAAAAATTGTCTGGAGAGATTTGGAGGTGGAATGATCAGACATAAGTACTGTTAGCGATGCTATTGGCAAGATTTCTTGGCAGGCTCTTGGCGAAAATTGCCGTAAGCATTTAAGAAGTCGCTCGTAATACCGTGTTTCAATCAGTTTCTTGAGAACCGTTCGTAGATAGTTGTACTGACTGAAGACTAAAGTATAGACTGGCAGATATCCCCTACCGAGTTGTGCTGCAGTACTGAGGGCGTTACTCACTAGTGGACGCCACGTCTCTCATACAAAGGCCGCAATGCTTTTTTTTATTCGTGTCAGAGGCAACATGAGTACAGAAGTTTATAAAAGTATAACATACATACATTATTTACATAGTTGTAAACTACGAACTATAAACAGACAGAAATATTATATATATTTGGCCCAAAAGCGGGCTACGTCGACAGCATTTGGGGTTGCCAACATCAGGTCCTCTAAGGTGCAGTGTGAAGGACATTCAGGACAGTTATACATGTGCTGGGTCGTCTGCACGTCTCCACAGTCACAGAGGTTAGATACAGAACAATATATCCACTTCATAAGATTATCTCTCGACCGTGTAGTGTTGGTTCAAATGTTCAAATGTTTGTATAGCTTATGGGATTTAACTACGGGGTCATCAGTCCCTAAACTTACAAACTACTTATGAACTAGCTAACGGTAAGGACGGCACAAATATCCATGCCCGAGGGGGGATTCGAACCCCCGACCGTAGTGGCCGTGCAGACCGTGACTGGCGCTTCACAGTCCCCTCGGCCACCGCGGCCGGCGCAGTGTTGGTGCGTAGCCTATTTAGTGACTTTCAAACCGTCCAGTCATTGTGACCTGGTGCCTTCTTTTGGTTCCATCCAGTGCCTTTCTCTCGATCTCTTCTATCTGTCCACTCTAGATCCGGGTTGGTCACTTGCTCTGAGAAAGCTCCATCTGGATTTCAGGCGTCTGGTGGCTGGCTGAATGTTGTGGAGGAGGTGGCTCTCAAACAACTCAGCCCTCGCTCTTTCACTGTAGGCTGCAGCTTCTCTACGCACGGCAGGAGGTGCAATGCCATCAAGGTGGTGTAGCTTGTCGATTGGCGTAGGTTTCAAACATCCAGTGACGAGACTGCAGGTCTCGTTCAGAGCGATGTCGACCTGTTTAGCGTGGGCTGACGTATACCAGACGCTGCTCGCGTATTCGCCTGCTGAGAAGCAAACTGTTAGTGCGGTGGTCCTCACTACCTCTGGCTTTGCACCCCAAGAAGAGTTTGTAACTTTCCGCAGAATGTTGTTTCTGCCGCTTGCCTTCATTTTGGTGTTAATGCAGTGCTGTCAGAGCCCTGTCCAAGGTTACACCTAAGTATTTGGGTTTGGCACAGTGTTTGAGTGCTGAACTTAGATGAGCTGGGCGTCGTTATAAGGGTTTCCTTTCCCGTAACAATGCAGCAGCGCCCGCATGCTGTGGCGTAGAGGCGCCGTCCCGCTCGCAAATGTCGACTATAGGCGTGACTCACGACCCGCCAAGGCCGGCCGGCCGTGACGTCACGCCACATGGCATGCCGGCGGTGACGTCGCAGTGAGGTCAGAGGCGGCCGCGTGACGCAACCGACCGGTCTGCCGTCTGGCGGCCAGCGGGGCCCCACTTCCGGCATCTGCTGCTGCGGCTCTCTCCACACAGAACACTCACCGGTACAGCGACTCGTCTCCTGTAGTCAATTCAGAGACCAGCATACCCGTGCTGACAAGCAAACCTACCGAACTGTCACTCTCCGATGTTTTTGAAATTTGTGAATGTAATAATAGATTGAAAATTAAGGGACACGTATTTATGTAACGGTGAAACAGTCCCTCTAGAATGAGGGCTAAAACGGAAAAATTGCGAATACTTAGAGATTAATGGAGCGATTTTAATGATTTTTGTTATGAAAGTATCTTTCGATAAAAGACGGAAATCGGCTTAGGTATATTGAAGGGACATTAAAAATTAGAGAGTCCATTACTCCGAAAATGACCAATTTCTTCTACAAAAATTAGTTTTGAGTTAATCAAAGTAGGATCTGCACTAACGGCAGTCGGTTTTAAGCAGAAAGCCGCTCGTGTGAAACGGGCTTTACACCCTGCACTACAAACACTACACAACTTTCATTTACATAGTCTGCAAACTCCGATGCGCTTCAATAAATCATTCTTTACATCTCTTTTACTCTTTACTTCCGGTCGACGAGGTACGGTTAACAGAAAAAGTTTTGTATTTATTTATTTATTTATTTTTGAGGTCGCATCCCATCTAGTGGCTGTAAAGTTATTGTAATTGGGAACAAATACATCAGTCACGCATAAATCTGTACATTATTGCAAATGGAACCAGATTTCCTATACAGTATACTCATCAGTGGTGAAAGGAATAAAAAATGGCGGAAAAAATTAGCTGTGGTATAGTTGTGTAGATTCCATGGCAAGATAAACAAACTGCTTAACAGCGAGTCGCACAGACCCAGACGTATGTGCACCTGTTGCTACCACTCTGTACAGCTTGTTACCCACTGACGTTGCTTTCTCCATGACCACACGTCGAGGTAGGGTTTTCGTCTTTACGTACGATCTTCAGTCAGTCATACCGCTAAAGTCGTCATAATTAGAAATTCCAGTGTATGATTCCTATGTTTTCTTATTCCTTTACAACTCATGACGGCTATAATCTACATGAACTCTAGTTGGTTCAAATGTTTATAAAGCTATGGGACTTATTTATTGTGGTCGTCAGTCCTTAGGCATACAAACTACTTAAGGACAACACACACACTGGAACCTACGACGGGGAGCAACCGCCCGCTCCGCAGACGAACCTAGTTTATGTTCAAATGTTTGTTAAGCTTATGGGACTCAGCTACGGCGTCATCAGTCCCTCAACTTACAAACTACTTATAACTACCTTATACTAAAGACGATAAAAACTTCCATGCCCGAGGGGGGATTCGAAACCCCCGTCCGCAGCGGCCGTGCCGACCGTGACTGGCGCGCCGCAGACCGCTGGACCACTGCGGTCGGCGAACCTAGTTGACTTTGAATAAAATACAATTTTATGAATTGCGAAATCTAAATGAAATACTAGTGGGGTGTATATTAAATTATTTCTTCAGAAAAAGTTAGGTAAACCGATGGTTACTTTCTGACAACGATTCAGGCTTTTGTCGCCCCTGTGCCCGGGCTTTTTTTTCCTAGTTTTTAAGATGTTGCCACTAGTTGTATTGCGGCGAGTGTCATTTTCTTGAACCTACTTTTCAGTTTCGAGGCGATGCTCCCCTCACCTCTTTCGTTCGGGAAAACTCTCGGCGCTAGGTCGGAATTGTATATACCACTGACATACTGAGTTGTACCAGCTTTGCTAAGATGGGAATCGTCATGCATTACAACTATTAAGACAGTCATCATGCCTCCTACTCAAGTATCTCCGCTTAATCATCAACAAATTTCTGTGGCAGTATTCCTATCTTCTTGCATAGAATGAACAACATATTATCTATGAGCGTGCTTGATGGCGGAAACATTTTCCGAAGGCAGTACGGTACAGGTTGTCCACAGGTATAATAAATGCATCGATCATTACGGTGATTTTCGGATTACCATCAGAGTATGTCAGTTCTAGTGCCAAAATAAAGTTTATACATACTTACACATTTATATTAATTATAATAAAGTTACCACAATGGTGTTAAAATAGCAGTTTTTTATTGTTTTTAATATCGTAGTAATAGGTCTATTTCTGCAGTATGGCCATCGTCAAGATACGTCCATTGTGCATAGTGGTATGTTGTCATTGTATTCTGACTGATGAATGTAAACGCATTTTACCATTTGTTGTTCGCTTCATACTTGTTTTTAGTTTTGCAATTTTTTTTGAGTACAGTAATTATGACGAAGTTTTCAGTGAGATCAACCATACTGCGTCGTCGGTTGTCACATCCGAAATAAACCAAATGTTATCCTAATGTTTCGACAGTCAAGGATAATTCTGAACGGCCAGTGTTTTATCTGAGTCGATGCTGACATTCAGAGAGACGATCCACACACACCAACAGATTCTCTCACAGCCGCCACTGGCTGTTAATGTTTCAGTAGTGCCGAAACAGTTCCTGGCAATAACTCAAAATATTTGTCCGGCTCGAAAGAAGCCAAAGTTACATTTAATGTGGCTTATAATGTTTGCAACACATTGATAAACAATTTAGGCTGAATTCGCTAAAGCAACATGCGCGAAAGATAAAACAAACACGGAAACTATCAAACTCTTTTCACGTAGGAGAAGCCTTTTAGTTACCCTTAACGTCTAAAATTTGTTACTTCGTGTGTAAGAGTTTTATGATGGTTTTTCCATGGTGGGGAGGGGAGGGAAACGAGCAAACATACCGCGTATACTTGAACTATAGTTGGAACCACGAACGACGATTATCGAGTTGAAGTTTGCCTCCGCATCTACGTCACGCATTCTCCGACAGCCAAAAAGCGTTCAATAACGTTCCTTTCGCTCTGCCGCGGCTCTCGTAGGCATTGCCAAAATTAAATTTGATTGCCCCGAGTTATTTAGTGGCTTTTAGTCTATTTGTTCAAAGTGGTCCATGCTGATTGTGCTGCCATGCGATAAATTCTACCCAATCAAGCGAGAGACATTACTTGCAAGCTATAAAGTTTCTTTAAAGATAAAGCGTATACACTTACTTGGACTGTCCCATGCAAAGGCCAAGTATGCCTTTGTCTAGACAAACGCAAGCCGCCATCGTTCGTGGATCGAGCTACAGTAACTATAACTGCGCCGAGAACCGAAACTATTGGGAACGAGACTCCGAGTAGCGTAGAGCAACCTGCTTAGTAAAGCACTGCGTAGGCAGGTATGTTCGTTGCTAATCACTAACACAGACAGGGGAAACAAAACACGAATAAGTGAACTAACAGCTCATTGATAATTTCACACATAATAAATGAATATATTTTCGACTAGAACGATGTCTCACCGTCACCATTTTCATCCTGCCATTAACGTCAACACAGCTCCATTACATCGACATCACACGTTGTCCGCACGGAAAAACACACAATTGGCAGTCTCTTTATATTCCCCTTTGATTACAATAAATAATGCACGATACTAGTCCGTATAACGTTTACACTTCAGTGATGTGACAATCTACAGCGAAGGAAACATACGACACGATATGTAATCCACATTCCGGAACGCCATCAGAAGAAAGATTGGACTACTCTATAGTAACACCACTAAGCCCTTTGTAACCTAAATGTGTGTGTGTGGGGGGGGGGGTGCAAGATACGTTGATTTGCGGGTTAGGTATGCAGAGAAGATGAATGAAATGAAGCCTCAGTGATGAGATGATCACAGAATTAATAACTTTAAGGGCTTTCATCAAGAAAAGTGATGTGATAGGCGCTGGATTCGTTTTGTCCAAGAGTCAACAAC
This sequence comes from Locusta migratoria, assembly GCA_026315105.1. NCBI lineage: Eukaryota > Metazoa > Arthropoda > Insecta > Orthoptera > Acrididae > Locusta > Locusta migratoria. Next base: position 89,168,285 of record CM048751.1, on the reverse strand, counting down.
TGCGGTATCTGCGATTTCTCGTCCGGAAGAATCCGATCACGATGACATCGTGAAGGCCACCGAAAGGCCGAGCCCTTAGGCCCAGACGCTATTCTGCACGGTACAGGTTGGCCGAAAATCATCAAGAATGGACTTCTCGAAAGTGTGTCAAAGTTCTCTTGACTGATGAATGTCGTGTATGTATGATACCAGATGACCGTAGAAAAAGTAGGCATACAGTCATTCGATACAGCACGGTGGCTGGTATCATGTCGGTGAGGGCTTCGGACGTTGTCGTCGTCCATCAGAAATTAACTACAAAACACTCCAGTGTATAGTGTGGATTAATGATAAATTTATAATTGTTTTTTAATTCTTGGATACAGTGTTTATAAGATGTGTGTAAATTAAAGATTTTTGTAGGGTAGGATTCAAATGAGGATATTTATAGTTATATTTCCGTCATTAAATTTACGAATTTTGGAGGGGTCATTTGTTTTCTAAGTGTGGTACTTGCAGTGCATCTTAACCTGCAGTCTGTGTAAACGCGAACGTAAGAATAGAAGCTATTGAGGGGAGTGTTGTGCGTGAATAATTTTATTTGAATAATCATCAAATATTTTTCGGTGCTTAGAGGTCCTGCAGGTGGATCCATTATGCCAAGCAACCATTACGAAAAGGATAGCTTCAGTAGATTTTCTGTTATGTGGTGACCAGGACGTTTCTACATAAATTAATGTTTTGTATGGGGGTCACAGTGAATAGATCTGAGTTTTATTTTACGTTTATTGATTATTTGTGACGCCAATTTTAAAGAGGCATGTTCAAATACCAGTAATTTTATAGGAAACAACTATTGGAATATCTAACTGGTTAGTCACTGCTTTCTGAAAACCCTAATTAGCTGTTAACTCTGAGCATGTATCGATAAATTTATTTATGTATATAACATGTCAAATCTTTATGTCTTTTGATTAGGGATATTTTGTCTCACTGCAATACAGCCACAATGATTTGGGCCTTTCTTAATTAGAATTGTTGTGGCATAGAAAAAAAAAGACTGCGCGCAACTTATCTGAATAGCAGTCACAGAAACCTATTTCTCTTGTCAGGTCTCGCCCCGAAATTTAGTTTGGCTGCGTCAAGTCTGAATGGGAGAGGGGATGGGTGAAATACTACCGTCCTCTGGTGCTCAGAGTGGTAATTTTTTAACCCTGTTGGGTGGCAGCAGGGTGTAAAATTTGCACCTAGGACCAAAGTTGCATCGTGTCAATTCAGAATGGCACAGTGGAAGACGACGAAAGGTGTGAAAAGTGTCTGTGCAGTGACATTGTCCAAAAATTGGAACGAGAGTTCAAAGGTAAATTAACAGGTAGTACCGAGCCAAGTGAAGACTAATTTTTCTTTACGGTAACAGGGTGGAACTGCATCTATTAAGAATTAAAAAAGTTTAATTTTTGTGCTTATGCACTCTTTGCTTTGTATTATTAACTTGCCACACAGTTATTTACAATGCACACACATACAAAAACATACGATCTGGAGTCAACATTATGATGCACATCAGATTTGTGCAGAGGCAAAAAAAAGTTCAGACAAGGACACACACACACACAACACACACACACACACACACACACACACACACACACACACACACACACACACACGCGCGCGCGCGCGCGCGCGCGCGCGCGCGCGCGCGCGCGCGCGCGTGTAAGTCTTATAAGAGATTAGCTAAAATTGCCTAATTTTCACGGTGATCATATCCTGCAGTTTGACGTACAAGGTAGCAAAACGAAGGAGAGAAGCCTTCTCAACCTTATTTGCTGGCTAGTCATTTAAAGTAGCGGATGACGGATTACTCGTATGTCTAAGTTGCCGCCATTGCAGAAGATTTTGGTGCTTACCATAGCAGTCATGAACTTCGCTATCCCAATAAGTACGTGTTCGTCAACGCTCGAGGATTTATAGACATGCAACTATTGGAATACCGAATGGTAGATGCGACCACATTAAAGATGCTTTCACTGAAGCACTTGGGCTGACTGATTGGGCCCAGTTTTTCATTCTCTTCGTTGAAAGATAACTTCAGTATTCTCTGTCTAGGTACAATTTCTTTCATTCAAGGCTGGACGAGTTAGTAGAATCCATATTTACTAAGATATTTCTTCCCATTAATGTCCTGTCCTGCACCAATACTTTTTCTGTGTAGAGAATTACACATAGTGAGATGTTAGCCTAATTATCAAGTGTAACAGGCTACCTCACTTTTCAAGTCGGACTTTTAGTCTGCAGTCTTCACCTTGTAATGTATTTAGCCAGGAGGATCCCGTTTATTTGTAATATTGAAGTATTCGATAGCATAATTGGTCGTAGTATTGTAACCTAATATTCCATGTTTATATTACATAAGCATTTTATAGCGCTTCTGTCATGTCACTTTGATCATCATCTGCATTAATAGGGTCTTCTAACAAACTTACTTAAATTATTGAAGCTTAATGTCTAACAATAATGTAAACATATATTAACACTGCAGTAATTGTTGTTTACTTACGATCTTTTGTATAATTTTATTTTGATTTGGAAATATTTTTATTACATTTGTCATAATATTGTGTATCTCCACGTAAAGCAAAATGTGTGTGTTTCATGAGCAAATTGTTAAATATTTAAATATTTTACTTCTGTGATCTAGAAGATTCTAGAAATACTATTATGTATTAATACGCGCGAATTGGCGCGAACGGGAGAGTCTTAAGGCAATCTTAGAGGAGTAACATCTTAGTATGGAAGTGTGTTGTGAACCAGTCTTACTCTTGCATCACCTTTGTGCTTTATCAGGAATGGATAAATAAATATACTTAAAAAATGAAAAGTGTCACATTTTAAATAGACAATAACCCGACGTCATAACAATTTTGTGATGTGTTAATTGAAGGCGAGCGATCGTTGAAACCACTGAACATTTTCAACAGGTGATGTGTAGAAAAATGTGGCTTTAATGTATGTCAAGTAAAAAATGCGCCACAACCTGTTCCTTTCATATCTATTCATTAAATAACAAAAGAAACTCCTGCTAGAAGATATATGTTGTTGCCAACGGTTATAGCAGCAGGAAATTCTCAGGTAAGCCTACCTGTTAATTGGGGATTGGGTTCATTAATTCTGACAGCCTTTAATCTATTTCGTGCTTTGTCGAGTAACGGAAGTCGCAACCACCACCACCATCACCACCCTACCGGACAAGGACGGATAAAAGCCTCCAACCGACTCCGTCGTCGCTCACTATATACTACGTGGCGTACCTCCTGTCTATTTAGTGTCGCTCAAGTGTCAGCGCCATCTATCGCGTCTCCAGGAGCTGGAAATGTATGTCATTCTTCCGCGCCTGATTGCAATTTTTGCCCACCGTCACCGCGTGTTGACGACCACGCGCTGTTAGTTATCGTAGCCAGGAGACACGGGCGTCGAGTACACATATCGACGTGCCGGGTCGATACTAGTCGAGCCCTGAATCGAGGGTCGTTTATCACGCGGCGGGAGGACCACAGATCACAATCAAGTCGCGACACCGCGACAGCATGGATAAATGCCGTTCGAGAGAAATCCGTAATGAGCTGCCTGTCTACAGGAGCGCGCAACACACACACACACACACACACACACACACACACACACACAAGTTCTCGTCACTCTCCGTGTTCCAGTTACCGCTATGCAGTAATGATCATTACATCCATGTGTAAACACGATATGTGATTTGCCACAGATGAGCACCACACAAAAGTTTAGGATAATATAACACTATGAGAAAATGTTTGTTCAAATGTTTGTATAGTTTATGGGACTCAACTACGGGGTCATCAGTCCCTAAACTTACAAACTACTTATGAACTAGCTAACACTAAGGACGGCACAAATATCCATGCCCGAGGGGGGATTCGAACCCCCGATCGTAGTGGCCGTGCAGACCGCGACTGGAGTGCCTCAGTCCCCTCGGCCACCGCGGCCGGCTAACACTATGAGAATGGGAGTACTTAGCGACTTGCAACAAATTTAATATTTAATTTCAAACCTTTATTATACTACTTCTCGGTGATGACCATATCAAAATGTTGAAAGAAAAAGAGGTTCTCGCTCAAGCTATTCCGCTGTTCATGGAGGAAAACTACGGTATTCGTACGACGTTAGAATTTACAATGTCTACACTACAAATAGTATACACACACATACAGCTGAATTTACTTTAGTAATTTTATCACAGTACAACACTTAGTTCACGAAATACAAGGACATAAACAGCAACGTTCATGGAACACTGCCCCATCAGGCATCAGGTTTTAGTCTGTTACTTCTTTACTATTAATTGTATTCATAATAAATTTTACAGTCATATAGCATTTATACCACTGAATACATTCGTGCAAAATTATACACTTACTACATATAATTCAATAAATATTACACATACACTGCGTTGGGTAAAACCTTTCACATGATGCACCACGTTTTAGCACATTTACTTATCTACTACCAAGATTCTCCTGCATTCCAGTCAGCTTAAGTAAATTCCTAACAGGTGACAGAGCTGTTGACAAATTTCAACCCACTTTCAACTGTGAAGTGCACACGGCTACAGGCGAAAGTAATAGACTTCTATAGAGCTACAAGGAAAGAAGAGAATGAGACAGTATACATCCAACGAGTACGCCTTACTTCCGACCGATGTATCTTAAACTTCAAGAGACTGCAGTTCCCAGCGAGACTTGCATTTTCTATTACGATTAATAAATCATAGGTCTGTCTGTCAAATAATGCGCAGTGCATTTGACATCTCCGTGTTTCTCTCACGAACTACTACATGTCGCTCACTCAAGGGTGGGTTCACCAAAAGACAATTCATTGTAGCTCCTGGACAAGTAACAAGAAGTATTCCTTATAATCAGTCGTGGTTCTCAGTAATTATAATACTTGTTTTGTTGTAGGGCCACCCTTCACGTCCTTTAAATGACAAACGAGCCAAATAATATATACTAAACTGAGAAGCCGAGTTTTAGTAATGTACTAATGTACTAATGTCGTAGCTGTGTCGGGAAAGTTCCAGAACTGCAAGCGTTAATAGAATGCACCGAAACACACATCATTATAGGCAGCGAAAGTTGGCTCAAGCCGGAAATAAGTTCAGAAGAAGTATTTTCAAAAGATCTAACGGTATTCAGAAAGGATAGATTAAACAAAATAGGTGGGGGCGTGTTTGTCGCCGTCAAAAGTAGTATTTCATGTAGCGAAGTTGAAGTTGATAGTTCGTGCGAGCTATTATGGGTAGAGGTTGTACCCGAAAATCGTAAGAAGTTAATAATCGGTTCCTTTTACCGGCCTCCCGACTCTGACGATACAATAGCAGAAAGGTTCAAAGAAAACCTGAGTCTAATTACAAAAACGTACCCGACTCACACGATAATAGTAGGTGGTGATTTTAATTTACCCTCGATCTGTTGGCGAAATTATATTTTCAAATCAGGAGGTAGGCATAAAACATCGACCGAAATTGTACTCAACGCATTCTCTGAGAATTACTTCGAACAAGTAGTTCATGAGCCAACTAGAATTGTAAATGGATGTGAAAACACGCTTGATCTCTTAGCAACAAATAATCCTGAGCTCATAATGAGCATCAAAACGGATACAGGTATTAGTGAACACAGAGCTGTAGTAGCGAAATTGAATATCGAAAGTCCCAAAGTTACCAAAAATAAACGCAAAGTATATTTGTTCAGGAAAGCAGATAGAAACAAAATACATTGCTTCTTGAAAGACAGCTTCCACTCGTTTCTAACACTAAACGTAGGTGTAGACCAGATGTGGCTCAAATTCAAAGAAGTGGTATCGACAGCAATTGAAAGTTTTATACCTAATAAATTAATAAAAGAAGGGGGCGATCCCCCTTGGTACACAAAACAGGTCAGGACACTGTTGCAAAAGCAAAGGAAAAGGCATACTAAATTTAAACGAACACGAAATCCCCAGGATTTGCGATTGTACTCAGAAGCTCGAAATTTAGCGAGGATTTCAATGCGAGATGCCTACAACATTTATCACAACGAAACTCTTTCTCGTAATTTGACTGAAAACCCAAAGAGATTTTGGTCATATGTTAAATATACCCGGGGAAAGTCACAAACAATACCTTCACTACGTGATAGTAATGGCGATCCTGCCGATGACAGCGCTACTAAAGCAGAGTTACTAAACTTAGCTTTTAGAAACTCATTCACTAAAGAAGACGAAACCAATATTCCAGATTTCGAATTACGAACAGATGCCGTAATGAATAACATAGAAGTAGATATCATCGGAGTAGTGCAGCAACTAAAATCACTTAATAAGAACAAATCTTCTGGTCCGGATTGTATACCCATTAGATTTCTATCTGATTATGCTGAAGCGATAGCTCCTTACTTAACAGTCATATACAACCGCTCTCTCATAGAAGGATCTGTACCAAAAGATTGGAAAGTTGCACAGGTCACACCTATATTCAAGAAAGGCAGTAGGAGTAACCCACTAAACTACAGGCCTATTTCATTGACGTCAATTTGCAGCAGGGTTTTGGAACATATCCTGTATTCAAATATTATGAATTATCTCGAACAGAACGATCTATTGACCCAAGGTCAACACGGATTTAGAAAATATCGTTCATGCGAAACACAACTAGCTCTATATTCACACGAAGTGATGGGTGCTATCGACAAAGGTTCGCAAATCGATTCCGTATTTCTTGATTTCCAGAAAGCTTTTGACACCGTACCTCACAAACGGCTTTTAATCAAATTGCGTGGTTATGGTATATCGCCCCAAATTTGCAATTGGATAGGGGATTTCTTGTCAGAGAGGACACAGTTCGTGGTAATCGATGGTAAGGCATCGACTAAAACAGAGGTGATATCGGGCGTTCCACAAGGTAGTGTTATTGGTCCTCTGCTATTCCTTATTTACATAAACGATTTAGGGGAAAATCTAAGTAGCTCTCTTAGGTTGTTTGCAGATGACGCCGTCATTTACCGTCTAGTAAAATCATCTGAAGATCAAAACCAACTGCAGAACGATCTGAATAAGATATCAGTATGGTGTAAAAATTGGCAATTGACTCTAAATAATGAGAAGTGTGAAGTCGTCCACATGAGTACGAAAAGAAATCCGTTAAACTTTGTTTACAACATAAATCAATCAAATGTGAAGGCCGTAAACTCCACAAAATACCTAGGAATCACTATTATTTCAGACTTAAACTGGAAAGAACACGTAGATAATATCGTGGGAAAGGCGAACCAGAGACTGCGTTTTATTGGCAGAATCCTTAAAAGATGCAACAAAACTACTAAAGAAACTGCATACACTGCGCTTGTCCGTCCATTTTTGGAGTATTGCAGCCCAGTGTGGGGTCCTTATCAGGTGGGTTTGACGGAGGACATCGAAAGAGTCCAAAGAAGGGCAGCTCGTTTTGTATTGTCACGATACAGGGGAGACAGCGTTACGGAAATGATACAGGATCTGGGATGGGAATCATTAGAACAACGGCGCTTATCGCTGAGGCGTGGGTTACTTGCGAAACTCCAATCGCCAGCATTCTCCTCCGAATGCGAAAATATATTGTTGACTCCCACTTACATAGGTAGAAATGATCATCAGAATAAAATAAGAGAAATCAGAGCTCGAACAGAGAGATTCAGGTGTTCTTTCTTCCCGCGCGCTATTCGAGAATGGAATGGGAGATAAATAGTGTAATTGTGGTTCGATGAACCCTCTGCCAGGCACTTAAATGTGATTTGCAGAGTATCCCATGTAGATGTAGATGTAGATGTAGAAAATGACACAAACCGGATGGTCAACCGATCTTATTTCTGACGAACTGAGGGAAATATCAATCCCCGTTATTCAACCTAGGAATTATATGCAACACATTGTAAGTAATATAAAAGATAATTACATAATCACTAGCCTACAGGCTTAGAAAAATTCCCATTTAACTTTTTGATACGCAAATTGTTTGGGTTTTTGCTATTTTAATACGTAACATTTGAGTATAATGTGCATTTTATTAAAACAATATCATTTTTGTACAGTAATTGCATCTTAAGACGTAACTATGAAGTTGCGAAACGGTTGTGCAGTTCTCCGCAACTCTAATAAAAAACTGATTAAGTGGACCAGCGGCCTTTGACTCAGACAACTCCTATTTTATTTTAACAACTACATTTTAACTGTATGAAAGATCCTTAACTATGTATTTATAATCAAGTTTTGAAATAGATAAATTTATGGGTGTTACATATCATTTGTATTTTGATGGTTACCTTTCTTTCTTTGGATACTGCAATTATAATTTTCTACGTTATACAAGAGTCTTATTTCTTAAATATTCTCCCATAAATTCTTTTTAGGAAAGAAGGAGAAGAAGAGAGAGAAGGCATATGAGAAGTACTAACTCAAGGTTTCAACAAATACATACCCAGACAACAACGGGTTTTCAGCTAGTTTAAAATAAAAATCAGTGCCTCTTAATTGTTAAGTTCTATTTATGGGATGAAATACAAAACACATTGTCGCTTTTATTCAGTTCGTACGATATTTTACTTTAAAATATGAAAGTCGTTTGGCGAGCCATCTAAATTGATAACGCGATCTTGAGGCACGCAAGGCACCTACCTTGTCCATTGTACATGGAGGGACTAGGCAATTGTGTAAACAAATTATTACGTTACAGCATTCTATATACGAGGCGAATCCAGAAAGCCGGTTTTATTAAATTTTTTAACGAAGACAACATAGTTACGTGAAAAACATTATTGGCAGTGAGTATAGCATTTTTTTAACTTTTTCCCCAGGTACTCAACAAATGAATTGCACTTGTCACATCGCGGTGTCAACCTTTGTGTTCCTGTGTCGTAGATGGCCGCTGCCTGTGAATGGGACCATATCTTGGTCGTTGTCATAACGCTGGCCGGATGACAACATTTTTGATGTCAGACGGTATACTTACAGAACGTGTTTTGGTGCTCCATAACAATGCTGGTGCCCATACTATTCGGCGCACGACAACCGTTTTGAAGAAGATCGAATGTTCGAATGTTCAAATGTTTGCAGAGCTTACGGGACTTAACTACGGGGTTATCAGACCCTCAATTTACAAACTACTTATGAACTAGCTTATACTAAAGACGGCACAAACATCCATGCCCAAGGGGGGATTCTAACCCCCGAACGCAGCGGCCGTATAGGCCGTTACTGGCACGCCACAGAACGCTCGGCCACTGCGGCCGGCGAAGAAGATCACCCGAGACGTGTTGGATCACCCAACGTGGAGACCTGGCCTTGCTCTCGGCACCTCGCTCTTTCATCTCAAGCGCCGCGCGTCAATGGCCGAGTGGTCTGCAGCGCCACGTTACGGATCGCGCAGCCGCTCCAGTCGGAGGTTAGAGTCCTCCGTAGGTCATGGATGTGTGTCTTGTCATTAGTGTAAGTTGTTTGTAAATCTAGGGGCCGACGACCACAGAAGTTTGGTCCCTTAGCATTACAAACATTTACATCAAGAAATTCCTCTTTTTCCGGCCAGGATTCTGACGACGAAAAGCTGAAGGCGATTGTCACATGCCGGTTTTCTTCACAGGCGGCAGACTTTTACGCCGAAGGGAGACCACAGTTGATTCCGACATATGACTAGTACGTCTATTAGTTTGGTGACTAAGTCGAAAAATATCTAAAACGTTGTTGTACCTGTTGCTAATAAAGTGTTTCAAGTAACTTAATTTTGTATATATACACTGGTAAAAACAATCATCGGATCAGATCAATATATCGATTGAAAATTAAAATGGTTCAACCCCTATATGCTGGTGGACTGGAGATAACATCATTATGGCAACCGAGGTAGTGGTAACAACAAAGTTGCTGGAGATGGGTTTCCTGTTGTGTTTTCTCTAGCAAAGTAATTACACAAGAAGTTGGGTTCAGATAGTCTAGTAAGCAGTTGTGCAATGATTTACACGAAGATGTGGCATGGAGAGCAATAGGAAGGTTGGAAGCGGGACAGAGGGATGTGACTGCAGCTATTGGAGTGTCCCGTAGTGTAATTTCCAGGACCTGGACGCGATTTCAGACAACAGGCAGCGTTAAAAGCAGGCAAGGCTAAGGTCGTCCACGGCTAACAGCAGCAAGAGATGACCGACATGTCCGCTTAACAGCTCGTCCAGACAGGAGGCTGAGAGCAACTCAGCTGCAACGCACTATCCAGGCAGCAACAGGACGCGAAATATCAATACAAAATGTCCGAAACGCCTTCGGCATTGTGTCCTGTACGCACGAAGGACTATGGTGCGTATCAGATTAAAACCACTCTGTTCAGTCCGCAGAAACTGGGCGAAGGTACATCAGGTTAGAGTTTTAACGGATGGCGCTGGGTTCTGTTCACAAATAAGATTTTGGGCTCAGACGGACAATCTTGGTTTGATCATATGGAGAGAACGCGGACTCTGAGCAATGCTGGTTATGTGAAGGAAACAACATATATTGGTGATGGATGAATGGTACGTGCAGGAGTTAGTACTGGCTGACATACGGACCTCAATGTCGTTCAGAATGGCCCTTTGGCTGCTCACAAGGGAACCTCCTCATCGCTCCCCCTCAGATGTAGTCGTAAGTTGGCACAGTGGATAGGCCGTGAAAAACTAAACACTGATCAATCGAGAAAACTGGAAGAAATTTTGTGTAACTATAAAACAAGAAGCAATATATAAAAACTCAACGGTCCATGCGTAAGATAGGCAACGTCGAGCAAATTTTAAGGGTAGGAGTGCTGTGGTCCTGTGGGTAGCGTGAGGAGCTGTGGAGCGAGAGGTCCTTGGTTCAAGGCTCTCAAACGAAGATGTTACTTTTTTATTTTCGCAAAATTATGATCTGTCCGTCCGTTCATTGAAGTCTCTGTTCGCTGTAATCAGTTTAGTATCTGTGTTTTGCGATCGTACCGCAAAACGGTTCGATTATCAGAAGGAAGTGCCTCTCCAATGGGAACCTGAAACATGTAATAGCAAGGTGATAGGTCAATCGATTCCTCCACAGGAAAATACGTCTGATGTATTCTATACGAAACTGGTGACAGTATGTGCGTCATATGACTGGAACCTAAAAAAAAAAAAGTTCAAATGTTTGTTAAGCTTATGGGACTTAACTACGGGGTCATCAGTCCCTAAACTTACACACTACTTATGAACTACTTACAAACTAGGACGGCACAAACATCCATGCCCGAGGGGGGATTCGAACCCCCGACCGTAGTGCCCGTGTAGACCGTGACCGGAGAACCTCAGTCCCCTCGGCCACCGCGGCCGGCGACAGGAATCTCTTGTCGACCCACCTGACTTGTACACTTGGTGAATGGGTAAAGAGATTCTACCTTGCCTGATTTAGGTTTTCTTGTGGATGTGATAATCACTCCCAAAAAAATTTATGAAAACATAAGAGTTTGTCACAAACTGCAACATATGAAAACAACACTTTCACAGTCTGAAAATGAAAAGAATTAAAATTTTCGTCTGTGCCAAGGCTCGAACCCCGGACCTTTCGCTCTGCAGTTCCTCACGCTAGCCACAGGACTACAGCGCTCTTTTGCTCAGTATATGCTCTACGTTATTTTACGTATGGACTGCTCAGTTTTTTTTTATTTTGCTTATTTTTTTCGTTGTTACACGCATTTCTTTTTTTTCTGATTGATCTGTGTTCAAATTTTCAAGACCTATCCACTGCACCAACTTTAAATCGGAGGGGGGGGGGTGCGATGGGAAGGTTCCCATGTCAGAGGTAGAGAGACGAGATCCACCTTCTGTTCTGCCCTACGCTGGTAATAAAGGGGACGGGTTCCTCGCGGTGCGCGATAACGCTCGTCTCCACAGAGCTGCACTGGTGGACAACATGATTGAAGCTGAGGGGATTGAATGAAAGGAGAGGCCAGCTTGTTCACATAACTTGCGTGACATGCACCTAGCAGACGCATTGTACCCAGACCAGCAAAACGGTTGCAGAGCTGGCTATTGCACTTGCGGAAGAATGGCCAAATATCCCTCGTGCCCTTGTTATGCAGGTGTTCAACTGTATTAGCCGTGTGAGATGATCACAGATGAGAATGGTGCCTCTAAGTAAACAACATGTAAAGCTCAAATTAATACCCGACACAGCAAAATATCGTACTTTATCACACACTAATTGCAACTGTGATCAGTATCTGAATAAAATACGTTACCGTATGTATTTTGTCTACGATATGTCACCTGATCCCGTAATTGTTTTGAGCTGTCTATAAAACTTTGTATTTTCTTGTTACTGATATCGCAATGTTACCGATCCGCGGTACTTTTAAACTGGGGGTGACGGCAAGTTTTATTTGGCGCCAGTTACTACCACCACCACCAGTAGCAGCTACAGTAGCACGGAACCGGACGTGGAATCTGCGCATGTGACCTGCCTGTTTGACATGTTAGGGGACGCCGGATGAATAGGAAGCTAAGTGGCTGCTTAAGGGCGTGAGCGGAGAGCACTGCAGGAAAGCTCCGACTGGCGGTGGCAGGAGGCGGAGTGGGTCGTCGTGTAGAAAGGAGGGCAGACGCCGCTCCATACAGAGCAGTGGGCAGGGCAGGCCAGGGGGACGCAGGAAGCCGGCACTTAGGGCGGCACTTGTGGGACCGCGGGGCTCCCAACCACCCACACAAATAACCTACTCTAAACACGCGGGCCTTTTCACATTCCAATACGCACAAACTCGCACAATAATTTAGGCAGACGAGTAAAGCGTCATTTATACAGATCCAACAATATTTGTAAAATTGTTCCCAGTATACAGTGGAACCCCCGATATCCGACCTTCACGGGACCGGGCCGTGGTCAGAACGGCCAAAAGGTCGGTTATACCGAGGAGCAATAAAACACGTTTTTTTCGGGTCAAAACAGCCGTATACTGCACTAAATTATAAGCATTGTACAAAATACACACTCAATACACACAGTGCTGCTTAATCGTAATACGGTATTCAATAAAAAATTATTTTGTAGTACATATTCTAATAAAAAGTAACAGTTTTTTATAAAATGGAAAAGTTTAATTTTTTATTAATTAACGAAAACATTAAGAATACAGTAATGTACTGTTTAATCAAAAAGGCAAACAATTACATACAGTGTGTTAGGGTTTTTTTAATATTTTCAGATTTTTTAAAGCATCTTCCGTTTCAACTGTCTTAGAATAACTTTCAAAGTCTTCTCGGTTTTTTCTCCAGTCTTTTACAGTTGTCACGCCGACTCCTAGCTCTGCCGCTAATTTGACTAGTGACTCACCACGGTCCAAACGTTGAAGCACTTCAAGTTTTTGTTGAAGGGAAATGCACACACGCTTACGTTTTTGAGAAGCCATAGCGCACAACCAGTTTATCACCAAAGATACAGTAATCACGACAAAAAAAACACACACACACACACACACACACAAAGTAGAGCAACGTTCACGTCGACAATCAGAACACAACTGGCAGTTTAACAGAGAAACAATGCACAGCACTGTTGAGTCAGTTTGACTCCTCGTCGGCAGAAGACAGTCGGGCACATGGTCGGATATCCCGAGGTCGGATGTGAGGGGTTCTACTGTACTGGTTAGATTACTATTGTACATCAAATATAGTACGTTCCCAATTGTTAAAAACGATTTTATTAATATCTTGAAAATTTTTCTGTTGACTCCGCCATCATAAACCTGTACATCGTTTTATTAAAATTCCAACATTCTATGAATATGTTTTTAAAATCATCCATGTCATATCCATACCATGTAGTCTTCGTCGATGTGTTTCATATTCTTGTTAACTTCTTTAAAACCGAAAATGTGATTCGCGAATGAAGTGTTTAGGTATTTTGGAATACGCAAAGAAGATTTAAATTGCGTCTGTGGTGTTATGGTTGTCAAAGAAGAAATAATTCCTCATCTGAAGCCGCGGCGGATTAGCCGCGCGCATTGGCATGCTGTGCTGCGGTGCGCGCGGCCGTTCGCCGTCAGGTTTCGAATCTCCCCCTCGGGCACAGATGTATGTGTTGTCCTTAGGTTACTTTAACTTAGTTTAAGTCGTTTGTAAGCTAACTAAATTGATAAAACCAAATGTTTTTATTTTTATTCAAAACGATTTCCTCTAAATTGTTACCAGTCACAATGAGTGTAATAATCTGCATGTTCTTGTATATTTATCCCCCTTTTTAATATCATAACTGTAGCCTAAGACAACAACAACAACAACAACAAAATTATTAATAAGTACATGATTGACTGTCAATAATGTAATGCCGCATGTGGGGGCGGAGCTGGCCATATCTACGCTCGACCGTTACTGCAGTATTCCGCAGTTGATTTCCACAGCCAACGGTTCCCGACCCGACCACAAATCAGCTGCCATGGGTATAACTTTCCACATTGTTATTATTTTTGTGTCCCAGCCTCGTCGCCGCTTTTGTGTCTGGTAGGTGTCGGTGGCCGAGTGAAACGAGACCGACACAGTAACAAAGATAGCACGCTGGTGCAGGTACGGAGGGGAGCAGCCAGAAACTACAAACACTAGAGTAAATTAGAAAGAGATATATATTGCACAGAATGTAACAATACTTAACTTTTACATAGTACTGCAGAATGTTGATACATAGTTGTTAGAGGCCTGCCTAGTGCCTGTACGATAGCAAAGTCTTCACTGGTGCCTATCTGATTACGAAGGTCCTAACTGATTGCTATCTCAGTCCCAAGTGCCCGGTGTCTTTCCGTGGTGGCCACGAGCGGGGTTGCAGCAGAGGGCGCTCGTGGCTGTCGTCGTGAGAACGCCGCGCCGTGCGTGCATGGCGGCGCGCGGCGAAAGTAGGTGGCGCGCACTTTGTACTTGTGCGACACCACAATTATTTTACTGTTTATTGCCATAATATCGTATTCTGTACATCCTTCTTAATATTTGTAATATTAATGTATTGCAGTCGGCCTGAAGATGGCCTCACAAGCAGACAAACCAGTTGCCTAAGAAAATAAAAATTTCTCTTGCGATCGAGACATGACGTTTTCGGATTCTACTGCTTGAATTTTCGTAAGATAATGCATACATTTGTGTTTATAATGAGCAATACACATCGCGTATGTCACATACACAGACTTTGAATATTTGCGAAGTAGCAGATATGTGTAGAAAAGTATCGGGAACTATTCAGCTGAAAATATGCAAACCCTATGAAATAAACGTTTTCTGGTTGTTGTACCGCGTCATGATGTAAGGCTATTACTTAAATAACCGACGTTTCGGCCAACCTTACAGTGGCCTTCATCTGGGTATACTGATGTGAGCTGGTTGTTACTACACTTTATATTACATTCATTTAGACATTACGTCTCTATTTTTAAAAATAAGCGATGTTATTGGTGAATTTTTTGGCGGAAGAATGGAACTTTATTTTGATAGGATGCTGAGGTGGAGGGAGTGGGGGTTAGCCGTTGCTTGCATAGTGAGACATGATTGGTGTTCATCGGCGAATGGGGTGAGGGCTTCCCTTTCTCTCCTGCTGGCCGTGGGCCGCGCGGCGGCAGTTGCTTACTAGTGACGCTCGCGTGTTGTGTTGTCAGTGCGGCCTGTTTCGCTGTGATGGCTGGTAGCCAAGAGGGGGCAAGCCTGAGTCCATCTTCTCTGTTCATGTTATTAGGGTGTTTTACAAATTCGATGTCTTCCCTTATCTTGCGTTTAACCATCAAAAATTGTGACGTAATGTTTAAATGAATGTAATATAAAGTGTAGTAACAAATCAGCTCAAATCAGTATACCCAGATGAAGGCCACTGTAACGTTGGCCGAAACGTCGGTTATTTAAGTAATAGCCTTACATCATGACGCGGTACAACACCCAGAAAACTTTTATGTCATCTGACTCTGGCAGCGGAAGCCTACGTAATTATATGCAAACTTTAGTTTCGTAGCTAGATGAAAACAAAAAGCTCGTAAACTCGTCTAATATTTCGTACTATTTGCTATCATCAAGTTCCGTTATACAGTTCACGTAGGATATGTTACTCCTTTCAACTACCAGGAACGTTCTCAAAATTTATCCAGCAAGTCATAAGTGATCATACGAAAACTTCTGCGGTACACGTTATGTACGATGTATTAACATTTCGAACTATCTGGATAATCTTCAAAATTACTCCCAGCGATCAAACGGGATAATGATAAGGGCAAGTCATCGTCTAATTTTTTTCTGCTACACAGGTTATAGAATTACGTAAAATGCTTTAGTAATACAATACTTAACGCTTTTTGCAGACTGTCTTAGAATGCCGATTTTGGTCCATCTCCTGAAACTACACCACTTCACGAACACTTTGGAAAGATAATTACATCAAGACACCACAAAGTGTTTGGAAGGATTGCTGCAACAGTATTACATTTTGGTATTTTTTATCGTTTGATCGTTAAAGACATTAAACTTAGTCATTGCTCTTTGCTGTGTATGTAAGTGTTTATCATTAGGGATATTGCTTACCTCACTTATGAATGTATGCTTGTGTCTGTAGATAAACGACAACATATGTATGTTTGATGTGATAGGTTGAATCTGTAACTTGTTTCTACGTAAAGAGACGCTCTTATCCTTTTATGTTAATACAATTATTACTGTTTTGATTCTTACGTGCGACAGGTGTTATACATGCACCAGATTTACTACTACGTTGTTGCAACTATGTAGCATACATTTAAAAAAAGAAAATGTAGATTCCTGGATAAATCCTATAACCCTTCGATAATTTTATTCCAAGAATCCGAAGGCAATTACACATGCATGGACGACGATTCAGGGGTCCAGGAATTACAAGTACTACCACAAAAACTGTTTTTTCCGAGTATCCAGAGATCCATTACCTCATACCAAATTATTCACAAAATAATTGCATGGAATCGAATAAATACATCCAAGCCACAAAAGATCCGAGGATCCTGAGATCCAGGCATCCAAGACGAAGTCCCATTCATGGATCCTAGAATTAAGAAATATTCTGGATGACGTCATTGTGGCGTTGCAATATCATGCACGTTAGAGGACAACTAGATTACAGGATAAAAATAACACACAGGACTGATCACCATAATTAATCATTGGGGTCATATCTATGGATTCCTCTCATCCTTGGACCCGACACTTAGCAGACTCGGGAGGATCGGGTGCAGAAGTGTTTGAATCTACCGCCACTGGGGGCGGCACGTGACGACACTTGGGGCCGAACTGTATGAAAATAGCGCCACTGAGAACCGAAGATGAGAACACTGGGGGCTGGGGATCGACAACTGAGCTCTACCGCCCCCGGAGGTGTCAGGAAAAGAGAGGCGGTGGGGGTGGAGCAGACATCTTTGATTTCGTAACCAAATTACAGGAGAACAATTGTCATTCAAGGTCACAGTTTGAGAACAGGCATCACTCCAGTACTGCTGTCCAGAACACTTGACCCCGTAAATGTGTGATCAATAGAACCAGAAACCGGGGCCATGAAGAATACCGAATTCGCACTCTTCGTTTACGAACGAATTACGGTAATACCGGGCGTTGCCTCACCTCTTAACGATATTAGCCCGTCAAGGTGGAGCAGCATCACTGGACGACGAATGAGTGTTGGTAAGACTTATGAACTATATGCACGTGAGTTTGCTACCCATGTTTAGCAGAGCGAAGGCGCGTGGTCAGAATTTCGCCGAGGGCAGGCTGTGACGGCCCAGTCTCGGCATGAGCATATAGGAAACTGGAGGGTGTTGCAGTGCTGCTCTGAATGAGGAGAATGTGGCAAAACCAAGGTGAAACTATGCCCAATGGTATTGGATGGTCACCCCTCATTACACATGTCGACTAGCTTAGGCTGGGCAAACTAGTAAAATAGGACAGACGGCGAATTGTGACGGAAATAATATCACACTTTAATTCTGCGCAAAATATAAAAATGTGGAAATGTTTGTTAAGCTTATGGGACTTAATTTGGGTTTATCAGACCCTAAACTTTGAAACTACTCATCAACTAACTTATACTAAAGACGACACAAACATCCATGTGAGAGGTAGGATTCGTACTCCCGACGGGGAACAGCCTCGCGCATCGGAGCATAACGCCTCAATGCGCTCGGCCACACCGCCAGAGCGCAGAATACACGAACACACAGTACACCGAACACTCCCAACAATGGACCTTCGCAGCCGACGAGCCATGCATATGCTAAACACCACGACATCGGCAGCTATGACTCACATGGACACATGACCATCGTCCCTGAACGTTGGCGGACCGTTTTATGGTGTGAAGATTCCCGATACCTTCAACGTCCCGACGGCAGATGAGAATCCGTTGTTTTCCAGGGGAACATTTCCTTATACCTGTACAGCCGGACGCACATAAGCCGACGGTGGTTCATCTTTTCTCTGGGCAACATTCACGTGGGGATGCATGGGTCCAAGAAGTATCATACACAAATAGCAGAACACGTACGCCCCTTCAAGACGGCCATGTTTCTCAATGGCAGTGGCATTTTTCAACACGATAATGTGCCATTGCACAAGGCCAAAAGTGAGATGGAGTGGTTCGAGGGAAACAGTGGCGCGTTTCATTTCATGTGCCGGCCTCCTCGCCACACATGGGATGTGAAAACGTGGTATCAGAGCTTATCGACCCCCTCCTCGGAATTTACGGCAATTAGATGGCTTATGTGTACAGTCGTGGTGCCAACGTCCTCAGGCGACCTGGCAAACTGCACTGCTTACACGCCAAGACGCGACGCCGCTGTTATCGCTCCAGATCAGTGACCTCAGTAGTCATTAGACATCGTGAGACAGCAGAATGGGGCGCTCTGCAGAACTCACGAACTTCGAACGTGTTCAGGTGATGCGGTGTCACTTGCGTCAGAAGTCTTTACGCGAGATTTCCAAGCTCCTGAACAACTGTTCCTGATGTGATAGTGAACGGACATATACTGGCTGACCTCGTCTGTTGACTGACAGAGACCTCCGTAACTGAAGAAAGTCTTACAGTGTAATCGGCAGGCATCTACGCACACCATCACATAGCAATTCCTAACTGCAACAGGATCCATTGTAACTACTATGACAGTATGGCAGGGTGATTGATCGATTGATCAATCAAATCAAGACGGGGTGACGAAGGTTGGATTTCATGGTCAAGCGGCTGCCCATAAGCCACACATCACGCAGGTCAATGCCAAACGTCGCTTTGCCTTATGTAACGAGCGTAAACATTGGACGATTGAACAGTGGAAAAACATTCTGTGGAGTGACGTCGTCGCCGTTGTTGTTTGTGGGTTAGGGGGGCGCTCAACATCGAGGTTATCTGCGCCCTTAGAAAACTCTCATCAGCGAATCTAATTAAAAATACATGAGAATGTGGATCTGAGGAACATCGGAAGCCGTCTAAAAAGCGCCTCCCTTTCAGATCTATTCGTAGAAACACGCACTTTTCAAACTTGCTTAAATCATTTAGTGGTATGGACAGGTGCGTCCACTCACCAATGAAGCTAAGAACACTGAGGGACGTCATAGGTGGAAACGACTAGCTGGCCATTAACAAAAAGATCTAGTCAGCCTGATGATACCTTAAAAATGTTGCCCTAAAAGTTTAGGGAGTAAGTCAGAGGATTCACAAAATTTTAAAAGACGGATCATAGTCAATTGATCATCGCTTAAAATAGAGGCAAATCTATCGTCAAAAGAGCTGGAGTCCTTTGATCTGAAGATAAAACTCATTTAACTAAAATGCGATGTACAGTTCAGGCTGCATCGCAACCACCCCACCAAGGAAGATCCTCCTGTCGGAGCAAGAAGCCGTGTGTCATGGGCCAGAGACCTATAGGAAGACGAGTGAAGAGGACTTCATCCCGCCCGCGCTGTTGAAAGGATGCGCGCCAAGGCCGCTTGGTAGACTTCACGACTCGCAACTTCTTGTTCGTTATTTCCTTAAACTCATCCTCCCATTGACAGATGACTGTTCGTTCCTCAACAGTCTGGCCAGTGCATGCAAAGGAATAAGACAATGAGATATCGTTCTCGCGCAACACGCCTCTTTGGAAAAATGTGGAACGCTTCACGGTTTTGCGTGTCATCCTTGCGCAGGGGCCATGCTAATCTTCTCTGTATCTTTTTACTAAAGAAATTCCAATTTGCTGCTACGTTTAGATATTTCTATTAAGTCACAACAGACTGTTTCGGCGCATTAATGCCATTTTCAAGTGACCTGCAGATATAGGTAATAGTTTTTACATAGTTTTCACAGTTTTAATTGTAAATCTTATTCTTGAAGTAATAACAAAGGTTTTTTTATGTCTAGATGGAATGACGTGCATATATCATCGAATCAGACTGTCTTCTGATGTTATAAAATTTTCAAAATGTTTTAAATTACGTTTGACAGTTTCGATGATATATGTTTACATATTTTATTTTGATGGCGACAAAGATGATCTTTTTAATCGCTATCAAGTGTAGATGCGATCTCTGCTTGTTGCATTACGTTTAAGTGCACCGATTTAGCAATTAATCTACCGTATATAAATGTCGTAAAATCGGCGAAAAATAGATGCTGTTGCTGTTATGTAATGCTATGTGCAATCTTTTATCGTATTTCTACTTTTCGCCGATTTTACGACATTTATATAAGGTATATTAATTGCAAAATCGGTGCACTTAAACGCAATGAAACAACCAGTGATCGCAACTACAACTGATAGCGATAAAAAGATCTTTGTCACCATCAAAAGGTAATATGTAAACATATATCATCGGAACTGGCAAATGTACTTTTAACATATTTTAAAAATTTTATAACACCAGAATACAGTCTGATTCGATGATATATGCACGTCATTCCATCTAAACGTAAGTAAAAATTCTTTTTTATTACTTTAAGAGTAAGATTTATAATTAAAACTACGAAGCCTATGTAAAAATTATTACCTATATCTGCAGGTCACTTGAAAAAGGCATTAATGCGCCGAAACAGTCTGTTGTGACTTAATAAATATATCTAAACTTAGCAGCAAATTGTAATTTCTTTAGTAAAATGTCATTATATGACCTTTATTGTGCTGCAGGTCCCAAAGAGCAACAACTTCTCTGTATCCTTCCAATTTTAGTATATGTACCACCGGAGCGAGTACTGGAGTGACTAATCACGGTACGTAATGTGACGACCCGATGACAGAGTGTGGGTATGGAGAACGCTTGGTGATTGTCACCTCCCAGCGTGTGTAGTGCCAACAGTAAAATTCAGAGGTCGGGCTGTGGTCGTGCCGTGTTTTTCATGGAGGGGGCTTGCACCCCTTGCTGTTTCACGTGGCACTATCACAGCAAAGGCCTACATTTATGTTTTAAGCACCTTATTGTTTCCCACTGTTCAAGAGCAATTCGGGGATGGCGATGGCAACTTTCAATACATATGTTCATAATATACGGACTGTGGCGGAGTGGTTACACGACAATAACATGTCTGTAACGGACTGGCCTTCACAGTCCTCACTTGAATCTTATAGGACACGTGTGGAGTGGTTTGGAACGCCGACTTCGTGTTAGACGTAACCCACCAACATCGATACCTCTGCTCAGTGCAGCACTGAGTCAATAATGGCGTCTCATCCCCCAAGAAACGTTCCAGCACATGACTGAACGTATGGCTGCGAGAATGGGCCATCAAGGCTGAGGGTGGGGCAACACCATATTGAATTCCAGAATTACCAATGGCCGCCACGAACTTTTCAGTCATTTTCAGCCAGCTGTCCGGATACTTTTGATCACATATTGACAGTTGGTGGTGGTGGTGGTAGTCATGTTCTGGAGGATAAGTGTAGTTTGGAAGACAGATTAAGTAAAGGCAAACCTATATTTTTTAACCTTTATAGATTTGGAAAAAACTTTGGCAGTGTTGACTGGGATATGCTCTTACAAGAGTAAAATACATGAAATGAGAACATGAATGGATGTTATACAGAAACCAGACAGCAGCTACATCGGTCGAAGGGCATCAAACAGCAATGGTTGGCAAGGGAGTAAGACAGGATAGTAACCTTTACCCATCATCATTTAATTTGTACATTGAGAAAGCTGTATAGGAAAGCCACGAGAAATTTAGTAACAGAATTACAGTTCAGAGAGAAGAAATAAAAACCTTCCGGTTTGTCGATGACATTGTAATTATGTTGGAGACAGCAAAGGATCTGGAAGATCACTTGAAAGAGATGGACACCGTCTTGAAAGGAGGGTTTAAAACGACAAAACAAGGGTAATGTAAATAGTTGAATCGACTCACGTGAGAGCGGATGATTTATATAACGAGACGTGATAATGGATGCCGTATATGAGATTATCTGGCCAGTAAAGTAACTTACAATTACGGAAGCAGAGGAGATACAAATTGCGCAATGGCAATGGTAGAAAATCTTAAGAGA
Source organism: Locusta migratoria (assembly GCA_026315105.1). Classification (NCBI taxonomy): domain Eukaryota; kingdom Metazoa; phylum Arthropoda; class Insecta; order Orthoptera; family Acrididae; genus Locusta; species Locusta migratoria. The sequence goes on along the minus strand of CM048751.1, from coordinate 89,145,760 downwards.
AATTTGTACACATCCAATATTCATTTAAATGTTAGGAAGTCGGTTCTGAAAGAATTAGTTTGGAGTGTTAATAACAGGAAGTGCACGGAAAAAATTGAAGACGCTTTTGAAACTTGGTTGTATTGTATAATACTGAAGATTAGATAGACACATCGCTCAACTAAAGAGGTGATACTGAACAGATTTAAGGAAAACAGAAATTTGTGCGATATTTTGACTAAAAGGGGCGAAGTGAAAATCGCAGAGGAAGACCCTTTGATGAATACAGTATACTGATTCAAATGGATGGGGGTTGCCGTTACTATTCGGAGATGAGAAGTGATTAGGGTAGCGTGGAGATGGCGATTCGATAAACCCTCTGCCAGGCACTTAAAAGTGGATTTCAGAATAGCGATGTAGATGTTACGGAGTAGCACTAGCAACATCAAACATTTACAGAACCATAAAACACTGATAGAAGTACAGAATGTGACAAACGCAACACAAAAGAGCACTAGTTCTGAAAGATGTCACTAATATAGAACCACCAGTCTAGTAAGACATGGTTGCAAAACAGTAACACGACTCACGTAGGTGGAGGCACTGGCTACGAGAGTGGCTGGACGGTAGTCCTAGGCAGCAGGCGCTCCTACTTGCAAGGCTTCACTCACTGTGCTGCTTGATGGTCACACTTGGAATTCATTCCCTGGGCGTATTGACAGCGGCGGGCGCCGTCAGTGGTTCGGGACCCGCCGGGTGTTGGCGCGTCCATTCACCAGACGCTGCATCGCCACCATTCTCAGCTCGCATTAAGTATCGGCTCGACCTTCAGCTCTCGGCTACTGGACGCATTTTCCACTTACCTAAAACAACAATGGGAATACACGGTAAGATCACATCACATTTGGCACGTTAAATTACAATACTGTGACTTCGCTGTAAGAGAACACTGGCACTTTACAAAAGGGTAATATATTTTTAAGCCGGCCGCGGTGGCCGAGAGGACTGAGGCGCTCCAGTCACGGTCTGCACGGCCACTACGGTCGGGGGTTCGAATCCCCCCTTGGGCATGGATATTTGTGCCATGCTTAGTATTAGTTAGTTCATAAGTAGTTCGTAAGTTTAGGGACTGATGACCCCGTAGTTAAGTGCCAGAAGTACTACAAACATTTTCAGATGTCTCATGAGAGCGACGGTATGAACGCGACTCGGAAAATCTTAAGTTCCATGTTCTCACATCAGGCGAACGAGTGGAGCTAGCATTGCCAACTTAGTTCCGTCGTATATTTAAATACAATCTCGCGAGTGTAACTGTTAGGATGTATTACACTATTTCTCACTAGTAGAGGTGTTTCAAATGTGTGCAACAATAAAGGATTCTCGAAAAGTGTGAGGTCCGTGCAGTAGTGCAATTTCCGTGGGCAAAACAAATGATACCACCAGCAGTATGCAACTTTACGCGATTTCAAAAATGTTCAAATCTTTGCAAATCTATCTGACTCAACTGCTAGGATATTAGTCCGCAGCTTACAAACTACTTAAACTAACCTAAGGATAACACACATATCCATGCCAGAGGGCCGCGGTGGAGTAGTCGAGCGGTCTACGGCGCCTCACTGCGGAGCGCGCGGCTGCTCGCCGTCGGAGGTTCGAGTCCTCCCTGGGGCATGGGTGTGTGCGTGTGCGTGTGCGTGTGCGTGTGCGTGTGCGTTAGCCTTAGGTTAGTTTACCTTAGTTTAAGTAGTTTGTAAGCTACGGACTGATGACCACGCAGTTTGGTCCGACAGATTTACAAACATGTTCGACGGAGGATTCGAACCCGGAGGTTCTCAACGTGGCGCTCCAGACCATTGGGATACTCCCGCGCGACTTCTTGCACCGTATTTATCACAGTTAAGATTAATGCAAGTGTGACTTTACGCAGTAAGAACCTACGTATTTGGCTGTGTACGGTTCTGGTTTAGACGTTTGGCTCGATCTTAGGGTCGAACCGTACATGTCTGCTTCCATGCCCCAGTAACTACCTTAGTTGCAGATATTATCTTTTACCTGCGATCCTGTAGTTAAAAACACTACGCATAGCCAGTAGTTTGTGAAACAAATAAGAAATATTACATAAAATAACCGGTTCGTTAATGAAAAGGGTTTTATTCTAACGCTTGCAAATGACGTAAGCAAAGTCGGAAATTTAGTCGAATAAGGTTTGTTCGATCAAATAGGTTCCTTATTCGAAGTGGTCAGATGAAATATTGATCATAAATTGAATGAAATGTTTGAACAGTTGCATTGTCTGCGATAAGAAATTGGTAGCACTTTCCTCCAACCAAGTAATCAACCATAACTAAGAAACACAGAAACTCCGTATATTTCGCGAGCACCGACATGAAATTGTCAACAGGCTAGAGAATATGCCACAAAATAAATGCAAAGTGGCTCTAGACGTTAGGTGCCATATCCTGTACACGACACTTAATGGCCATGTCTGAAAATGATACCTTCCCACACCTACTGAAAACGGTGTGACTCGTGGAGGGGCTTCACGTTGGTTGACTTATATCTGGCTTTAGCTTGTGACTTGTAAGCTGTAGATTCGGCTTGACTTTCACAGTTGTAGTGGATGGATGGGTTCAAAATTTTGTCACCTCAGTATGAAATTTAAGTTGGCAGACTTGGTACTACTTCTTAATTAATAAAATTTTTATATTTGTTGAATTTTTCATACTGTAAATATTCGTTCTGCGTATCAGTTAAAATTAAAGACTTTTTATAATGTTTGAGCATGAAATTCCGTTTCTCAGGGAGCTGATATTTAATAAACCGAAAAAATTCAATCATTGAGTCCCGGTAGTTCAGACAGTTTGAAACCCGCCACGAAAGATATTATTTGTACCTGATTCCTTTCTATCGAATTATTCTTTAGAAAAAAAAATTCATTTGAAGTTTCTCCTAATCAAAACTGTTAGATATTTTCTTTCACATATTAACTGATTCATTACGAATTTCACAGATACATGTTCACTTTTAGAACCTTCTTGGACAATATTAGGGAACTAAATACTTGAATAATTGTTTAAGACTTGTTTATCACAGATTCTCTATTTTGAATTTAATATTTACAACAAAATCACTTACACAGAAAACACTTTATGAGTTCACAATGCGTGATTATTTGCGTCAAAGTCTCATTTATATTAAAGTCTCTGGATCCTGTTACATTGCTTACGAACTTTAACTCTTCCAGATACGTTTTTTTTTTAAGTTATTTAATTAAACTAGACAATAAGTTCAAATTCCAAAATCACTAATATTGATCAGTTCATTACGGGAGGCAGAAGTTTCTAATTCTTCCGTCCTAGCCTACCCCGATCAAAGTCCAAAGATAATGTACCCATTCGCGTATGATTACGATATGAAAGTTTATATTAATAAATAAATAGTTTTTGTCGGGTTCTTTCCTATCTTGGAAATGAGCCGCGCAGGATACTTTGAAACTAATCACAGAGAGTTGAACACTTCGAGATCTAGTAACGTAGAGCGCAAGTAACGTGGATAGAGAGTAATTCAAGTGCGGGTACTATTTATAATAGCAATCTGAGAAATGATATTTGATATACGAGGTGTTTTGACCTACGTATTCCCTGGATACTGTTATTCTAAATTACTCTGATCTAATTTGCATTTACTAAAAATTTTGAAAAATGAGAAATTTCTGCTTCTAAACACAAATAATTAAAATTACGTAACGATGAAAAATGTTGGAATGTGGTGATTCTAATGCTATGGTCACGATGTGGTCTTACAACTGTCACAAATGTCCTGCCTGCTACAACCGCACCGCACAAGGGGAGTGGTGACGTAGGACAACAACAACGCTCCACACTTTCGTTTACTATATCGCCGTCCGCGAAGGGGCGTACGAACTTTAAGGCGAAGCAGTAATGTAGCTCGTTCGAACAGCAGACTCAACTAATTTTTCTATTACCTTAAATATATTCTTCACATTTTAAGCCGGCCGCGGTGGGCGAGCGGACTGCGGCGCGCCATTCACGGTCTGTACAGCCACTACGGTCGTGGGTTCGAATCCCCCCTTGGGCATGGATATTTGTGCCGTCCTAGTTCGTAAGTAGTTCATAATTAGTTTGTAAGTTTAGGGACTGATGACCCCGTAGTTAAGTCCCATAAGCTATACCAACATTTGAAATATTTCCCATTTTAAGATCAATAATTTCCTTGGCCCATTACATTTTCCACTTTCGAATGGTGAGATGTAACATCACTGAAAACTGAATTTCCTAAAAGAATTAAATGTTGTGCGACATTCTATACATTTCGCTCAGCTATCTTTTTCAGTAAACACAGTTCCTCCCACTAAGGGGGGGGGGGGGGTTTGCATTAGAATCATGACTGGCGTTACATGACATGGCTATTAAAAAGGCTATTATGCTCGTAATTGATCATAATGCGTTAAAAATTAAACTGTCGGCGCGAATCTAATGTTCCGCCGCCGCCGCCGCCTCAGTCCACGCTCATTTCCCCTGCCTTCACTCTTACCACCAGCTACCCCCCCCCCCACCCTACCCTTGCCCCACCCTCGCATTTGATCATGAATTTCAATCTCCTTGCGATCAAGTGCCTGAGCAGACGCGGGTAAATCGCGCTCAAAATTGGTTACTTGTTAAGTCGTCGTGTAAAGGTTTGTAGGGCCTCCTGCCGTAGTTGAAACTGACGGAGGAAAAAAGTCAGAAACACGTTTCAACATCACAGCCTCTCATTTACTTTTCCTCAAGTTGGTTTCAACTGAAAACGTGTGCATTGTCGTCTGGGAAAAAAATCGCACTGACGTGTTCTACGGTCCACTTTAGATTTGTAATTTCAGAAGTTTTTGCAAACATTTTGGACCAAAATAATAATCAGTTAATAAGAGTGTGTGAAACCCTTTAAAGAAAAAAAAATTATGTAGTGGCGGGTTCCGAACCAATGACCAGCGTCAAAATCCAACGCATTGGCCATTACCCTACAACTAACAGAAGTTACGTTCTTTAATATCATACTAGTGATGGATGTTGTTATACTGATGCAAATATGGCATTTTTAGACATTAGATTATCATTTATAGTACGAAGAACGACGTGTTTTTGTTAATTCTTCAGTGAGCCATTGCTTTGAAATGACAACGTGTAATTTACAATAAGAAAATCATCAAATACGCAACGCAAGAAGGCGTATGCCAGAGTGTTCTGGGCGGGGAATATCACGTGACATCTCCGAACGGCTGGTTTTCGTTAATTCAATGGAGGGTGTCAAAACTCCGTTATTTTTGTAAATATCTCTCTAACGATACGAGATATGAAAAAAACGTAAGGGAACAAAGTTGTAGAGAAGTTTCTCCTCTACAAATTCGGTTATTTCATTTTCGTGTCAGATGAATGGTTACGCCGTTATTTTCATTTAAATTTCGAGCTGTAAAAAGACGATCGCAAAGGCCCACTTACAGTGTTACTACCGTAACCTAAAGTGGGCCAATAAACGACGAGTTGTCTTTACACAGTAGAATAGTATAGTGAAGTTTTACTTTTGACGGATGGATATTAAAACAAACCTTATTTTGACCCAACCTTGATTAAAAATTTCCTTTGCGGTGATGATGCTAAGTTAAGAGGCAAGTTATTTGTTTACGTGCAGGAATGTAAGGTCCGTTATGAAGGATGCCGCAATTACAGAAGCTGCCGCAGCGGACCTCTCACCGGCCTCTGCCGCACCTGTCATGACGGCATCGCCCAGTCCGGCTAACACCTTTTCGGGCCGGTTCGTCCATCTCTCGTTAACCTTCTTATTAGTAAACGAGATGATGCCTTTAACGTCCAGTTAAATGTGGTCGCTAAGTGCATTGCGTTTGTCATTGCCAACCTGGAGAAAACGAGAAGGTACCATATATTTAGACAATGTTGGCAATAGTAACAAATGTAAGTGCTGTCTGAATGCCGGCCGCAGTAGCCGAATGGTCTGCGGCGCGCCAGTCACGGTCTGCACGGCCGCTATGGTAGGGGGTTCGAGTCCACCCTCGGGCATGGATGTTTGTGTCGTCTTTAGTATGAGCTAGTTCATAAGTAGTTTGTACGTTTACGGACTGATGACCCCGCAGTTAAGTCCATTAAGCTTACAAACATTGGAACATTTTTGCTGTCTGAATAAACACCTGTTCGTCATAATTGACTATCAGGGAATAGATTACCAGACAGTTGTTATTTAGCGCTATGACAAACAAACGTGAAAGGAGCTCGAATTTTCCAAGAAGTTAGTGCGAGAGTCTTGTGTCCCCAATAAAGAAATATGACACAATGAAATGTAAAAAAAAATGAAATGTAAAAAGACCGACGCTACGACATGGAAGGAAAAGGAAGCGACATTGTGGCAAATGAATTCAATTCTGTCCATGTAACATGCAGGACAGCAAAAGTGCTTAGGGCCTAGTACGATAACATACTGCCAAGTGCGTAGTACCTTAGTGCAAGCAGTAACTTGCACATAGGCGAAAGTGCATTGTTCCTGTAAATCGGAGGAAGAAATCTTATTTTAGGCCTTACACTAGCCCAACAAGCATACGTAAATACTGATTTAATAAATTTGCAGACATAAATTATGTATTCTGTTTTCTGTTACGACAGGTAACTTACAAAATACGTAAATATCCGCTGGACTCTTCAGACGGTCGTGGAGTTTTTCATGCAGCGTTTCCAAAGTGGCTTTTCGAAGACGAAATCGCGTAACAAATTCTGCATCATCCCAGCATTCAAAATGATTTGGACGAACATAAATACGTCTAGGGCGCCATATAGGGGCAATGACCTCTAGATCGTCCAAAATATTGACATCATCGTTATTGTCAACCAAATCGTATTCCAGCCATTTTCATCATACCGATTCTCACTTAACTAGTCGTTACCCGTATTTTTTTATTTTTTTATTTTTTTAAATTTTGATATCGCAACAATAATTTTATGTCGCGAACCTACAATATATCAAACTCATCGCTACAGACATGGATAGGGCGAGAATATGATGATACATTTTCCAATACAGCTGTTTTCCACACTAGTTTTTCATACGTGCAGTGCTTCTGTTATTTTGTTCGATAAATGTCTTTTTCGCGTGAATAAATTTCGGTATTTTAGCGCTTTGGAATCCTGCCATTTTCATACACATTCTCACTTCAATGGTCGTTAGCAGTGTAACGAGCAGAATTTTATTCGTCAACTTTACGACCAGTTTGAGGTCCTTTAACGTCAAGTTAACTCATAACGAAACATTGACAAACGCGTTACTCTGTGAACGACAAGTTAAAATGTTAACTGGAACTTAACGAGACACTGACAAACCGGCCCTTAGAGGTGTTGGTCCGGCTCACGTCACGGCAGGAGGAAGCAGATAATTCTGCCACTACTCGCAGTACGACATAACGGTCACGGCACTTACTATTCTTCTCTTCGCCAAGTGCACAAGCAGCCCTCACTGCAAAATACTCACATGTACGTGTCAACATGATTTTACGAATAGAAAGAGAAATAAAAAATGTTTCAGTTCCTTGTATTGCTCACGAGAACCGAGATTGACAAGTTGGACGACAGTAACGTACATATTCCGAATTTATGTTCCTGATTGCAGCATAATTTACATGTAGCCTACTGTCCACTAGATTATCAGGATACTTTTGGTCCAGATCCTTCCACTCCTCAATGGCGAATCGGCATACACCTCTCAGATTGGTTGGTGTGTCGTCTCGTCCAAAACCCTCTAGCCATGTTCGATAGGATCCACGACTGAACAGCATGCTGGCAACTGTAATCTTGCGATATCATTATCATAAATGAACACATTCACAATGAGCGCGAGCCACACCCTACACCGCATAGCCATTTGACCACCAGTGGCATACGTCAGCCTCACATGACACCCCAGAAAAAAATCACGGAACCACCACCTTCCTGAACAGGCTGCCTCCGAACTCATCTCCGAAGATTCTATGGTGAAGGAATATGCGAGTCTCCTCTGTGAGCAGCACTTGAATTATGACGCGTACATTCAGCTTGCCCTTGGACCCAACTGTACTGCACTGCGTTGTGTCTAGGTGTCAAAGCTGGTCCCCGGCATGGACGTCGCGACTGAAGTTGCATGCCATGCAGCATATTATGTACAATTTGAGTTAAACATGTCGTCTTGTTGATAAGACTTATGGGTGTTGGCCCGCATCGTCAATATATCAAATATTTCACCGCCGGCAGAATTACAAAACATCAGGTCCATCTTGGAAGCAAACAGTTATGGGAAGAGACTGATTGAGCCAACTATGACATCTAACGATGAAAATAAAAGGGAAGAGCAAAAGGAAGAACAAACCATCGCCCTATTGCCATATGTAAAAGGAGTCACCGAACGAGTGGACAAAATTCTTCGTCGAGAAAGCATCAAACCAATATTTTCGCAGCAACAATAAAATAAAAGATGTGCTAGGCTCAATGAAGGACAAAACTGATAATTTACACACAGCCGGAGTCTATGAAATCGGCCGTGAGTGCGGCCAGGTGCACATTGGAGAAACTGGGCGGCCGATTAACACAAGGATAGCCGAGCACGAGAGGTACATTCGGCTGGGACAGCATACGAAGTCGGCAGTATCTGAACACCAGGAAGAGTGCGGCATACAGGTTTTCAGGAAGTTACTGTACTGGCAATACAACCCTTCATTTTGAAGACGAAAATCAGGGAAACAATAGAAATAGCTAAGCGACCCGGCAATGTGAACAGAGAAGACGGGTATAGATTTCCGGCGTCTTGGCTGCCAGCAGTAGCAGCGCTTCGCGACGACACCGCGCGCAGTGCAGTCCATAGGGGCCAGCATAGCCCGGAGACAACAGCGGCCGCGCGTACACAGAGCAAACAGCACGCTCTACCCGGCGCTAGGCATCACTGCTACGTCACTGCTACCAGCGCTCCTCATTCGCCAATTTTAACCAATGGCAAACAATGTAAACACCAATCAAGGTCTTCCTTTTCCACCATTAGGAACAAATAAAAACTGATGAAAGAGAGCTGAAACCACCAATCACAACTGCCAACATTTAATATTTAAGACACCAGCCTTCCCTCATCCAGCAGTAAACGTAACACCCAGAAGATGGCCGCTTGCAGTAGTGGCCGAAAAGTCGGTGAAACATTTGATATATTGACGATGCGGACCAATACCCAGAAGAGTTATCAACAATGACAACGGCCGCAGAAGCCTTCGTTTACATGTCGTCCTGTGGCTGCACGAAAATTATTCAGCATGATGGATACGATTATATGGGATATAGTGGAACAGGAGACTGGTAGAAACAGAAACGAACAGGAGCAGCTAGCATCAAAAGTAGATGATACATTAATAACTGATGGACATAGTGTGGCAAATCTATTTAACAAGTACTTTTTATCTGTTACCGATAGTATGGGATTGTCAGGGTCAGTACATAATGGCCTTTAATATTTGAAACTAGCATTTACATATAACTTCAGGAACATCAATCTGTCACTCACTTCACCTCAAGAAATTACTTGCACAATAATATCTTGAAAAACAAAGCATTCTAGTGGTTACGATAAGATATCAAAGAAAGTTAATTAAAGTATGCTCTTGTGAATTTAGCACAAGTTATTTGTGTAACCAGTCTATTATAACCGGAATATTTCCCGATTGGTTAAAATATGCGGATATTAAACCTCTATTCAAGAGAGGGGATAAAGAGATACCATCAAACTACAGACCGCTTTCACTTTTTCCGGCATTCTCAAAAATTCTAGAGAAGGTAATGTACAAGCTGCTTCTCAACCACCTAACCTCAAATGACATTGTCTAGAACACAGTTTGGATTTCTGAAAGGTTCCGATATCGAGAAGGCTATTTACACCTACAGTGACAATGTTCTTCATTCATTAGATAATAAAAGCAGCAGGTATTTTCTGTGATTTATCAAAGGCATTTGATTGTGTGAACGATAACATCCTGTTAAGTAAATTAGAATTCTATGGTGTGACGGGAATTGCTGCAAAATGGTTCAAGTCGAACATTGCTAACAGGAAACAAAGCGTGTCAGTGCACGGGAGTAATGAATTAAACCAAAAGTAGTCATCAGATTGGGAAGAAATTACATGCCGTGTTCCACAAGGATTCATCTTAGGGCCATTGCATTTTCTTGCATACATTAATGACCTCTCATTAGTTACACTGCCAGAAGCAGAGTTCGTTTTGTTTGCAGATGATACCAGTATTGCAATAAATAGCACGTCGAACTTAGTTTTAGAAACGTCTGCTAATGATATTTCCATTAACATTAATAAATGGTTTAAAGCCAACTAATTGACATTAAACTTTGAAAAGACATACCTGCAGTTCAGAACATGTAAGAGATTCCCATCCAGTATATGCATAAAGTACGAAGAAAAGCAGATAGAAAGGTTGACAGTAAAAAATTCCTGGGATTACAGCTTGATAATAAATTCAGTTGGGAGGAGCGTACCACAGAACTGCAGAAACGACTTAACAAATCTGTATTTGCAATACGAGTGGTATCAGATATAGGAGATACAAAAATAAAAAAGCTTGCATACTTTGCTTTCATTCCATAATGTCATATGGTATAATATTTTGGGATAACTCTTCAAGTCCAGCAAAAGTTTTCAGAGTCCAAAAGCGTGAATACGTATTATTTGTTGTGCAAATTTACGGACATCCTGGAAAGGCCTCTTCAAAGAAATGGATATTTTAACTACTGCCTCTCAGTATATTTATTCCTTAATGAAATTTGTCATAAATAATAAGTCCCTCTTCCCCCAACAAACAGCTCAGTTCATACCCACAATACTAGCAACAAAAATGATCTGCACAGGGACTTAAGAGCACTTACTTTAGTTCAAAAAGGGATCCACTAGTCAGCAACATATTTTCAATAATTTACCAACAACCAAAAAAAATTTTACTACAAATAAAGATTAGTTTAAGAGGCCAACTCCTCCTCGTACTCCACTGACGAATTCTTAAATAGAATCAAATGATGCATGTATCTGTATTCATACTATTAGTACTATTATATTATCAGGATGTAAAAAGTGTACGCACCTTTGTAATATTACATTACAAACTTGTAAAGAAAATTGAAATATTCTAGATCCACGAGGATCACAACACGGATCTATGTAACGAACCAACTAACTAATCTAATCAAACTCTGAAATGGGCCTTCTAGGCTTGACAGAAGTACAGGTAACACTACCTCCTAATATGACGAACTTGTCGGCCGTTTTAACCGCTGTGTCGCATTGGCACTGTTCATGTGTGACTGCTTACATATTCGTGTGGGTGTATTCTTGATACATTACACACATTCAACGTCAGTGTTCAGAAGACCTTGGAATCAAAAGATACTACACTCTTTTTGATGTGTGTAAATTTTAGTGCATTTACTAGTGGACACGGAGACACGCTGCTCGGCCTGTGGCGGCGTTTTGCTAGTGCGACGTCCACCACGTATGGCGACCCGCCTTCCTCAGATTTCGCGCTGTCCAAACCGACCCGCGACTCGACGTGCAGCTCTGTCTCCTGGTTCCCGCGTTCATGCTGCTCGAAACGGGGAACGCAGAGAGAACACCACTCAGAAAATGGTCAAATAAGGATCTTGCAATCTGAGTTCTTTAATATCTTTCAGAAAGACGTCACTGTGACGTCCTGTTATATATTTGATAGACAATTACGCGGTGAATAAATACTCTGGCTAGTATTATTTATTGTACGTGTCCCCGGGACGAGAGACGAGAACTGCTGCACGACACTAATTCACTCCACTTTTAATTGAAAGCAACAGCTTTGGAGCTCCCGTTACCGATCGTCACCAAATCGTGGTGGCTGTTACACAAACTCATGGGTTTCAAGGAGGACGCGAAACGTGGTGTGTACACTCCTAGCAGGTAAGTCGTTACCTGACGCTGAGATACGTGAAATACATGCGACAGCTGACCATCGGTGGAGGACCGGGACTCCAACCCGAACAGTCACCTTAGCCTTAGTCTCAACTTTCCGCCCACCACTACCAGCAGCGTCCACTGCCTCTGTTGCTCGCCGCAATACCTTTATTCCCTCAAGAGGTCGAGCTGTTTTTGTCTATCCGCATCGAAATTGTCTGTCCGCCCTGACACATTGAAAGGTGTGGCACTTCTTCGAAACTGAATGTTTGTGACCGCGCAGAGTTCGTCGCATTGCTTTCGTATTCACGTGCTCTCTGTCAGATACCCTCAAAATGAGGCGGGACCGCTGATCAGGTATTTCAAGCAGTATGCATGTGTGTGTGTGTGTGTGTGTGTGTGTGTGTGTGTGTGTGTGCTGCTTCACGTATTTTGGTCGATCTTGGTTGCAAAAGGGAAATGTGATAATTATTTGTGAGGGTTATTTTGTTGATGTACTAGTCCATTTTCTTTTCTGATTTTGTTCTTTCTATGACACCTTGCAATAAGTGCATATGGAACATGAAATTTAAATCTATGGAAACACATGAACTTATTTTGTTTGCCGGCCGCGGTAGCCGAGGGGACTGAGGCGCTTCAGTCACGGTCTGCACGGCCACTGTGGTCGGGGGTTCGAATCCCCCCCCTCGGGCATGGATATTTGTGCCGTCCTTAGTGTTAGCTAGTTCATAAGTAGTTTGTAAGTTTAGGGACTGATGACCCCGTAGTTAAGTCCCATAGACTATACAAACATTTGAACATTTTTTGTTTCCGAGGAAAAGAGGAATATTTATATGAATTAAAATTATGTGTTTAAATTAATTGCGGATACCATCAGCAGGATCAGTACAGTCAAAACCATTTAGTAGATTGATTGGATGGTGCGTTGCTTTTGCTGTACCGATTAAATTTCTACACACTTATGAATGCAGGTACATAACTTTTATGTAAATCCAACGACGCCAATAACAAGGATATATACCTCGGTTAGTATTTTGCGCCAAATACAGTTCTTGACTTTACGCAAATTTCGTGTTAGAATCTCATTTAATTGGCGGAGCAATTTATTTTTATGGCGCACTTAAATTTTAAACAACCATTGCTGTTATCATTATTAAGAGAATTAAATTTTAGGAAGCTAGCTCAAGATTATAAACGTCTATTAAACATTCATCTTTTTCCAGAATGAAACTTTCACTCTGCAGCGAGTGTGCGCTGATATGAAACTTCCTGGCAGATTAAAATTGTGTACCGGAACCGGGACTCGAACCTGGGACCTTTGCCTTTCGCGGGCAAGCGCACTACGGAAGTTTGGAAAGTAGGAGGCGAGATACTGGCGGAAGTAAAGATGTGAGGCGGCATCCTGAGTCGTGTCGGGATAGCACAGTCGGTAGTGCGCTTGCCCGCGAAAGGCAAAGGTCCCAGGTTCGAGTCCCGGTTCCGGCACACAATTTTAATCTGCCAGGAAGTTTCATTCATCTTTTTTTCATTTCAGTTCTCTATTTGTCTCTGCCTTGTCGTTATTTAAAATAGCTCTTTGCCTTGGGCGTTGTCAAATTAAAATTTTCATCTCTCACAGCTTTCACATTTACACTTTGTGTTAAATTTAAACGAGTCTCACTTAAAATAGATCCTTAATCCCTTAATAATATCCCCAGCCCCGCCGACACGCGCGCGCGCGCGCGCACACACACACACACACACACACACACACACACACACACACACACACACCGTAAATCATCGGAGAGAAAGGAAGCCGCCTCGCCAGCTGTCAGCCGCATCGGAGATAGGAGAGTAGAGTAGAGTAGAGTAGAGGAGAGGTATCGACAGGAGGGCGCCTTGATATTCCGGAGGGCGCGCCGCCTGCTGCCCAACTTCTCTGCGGATTTTCTGCCCACCCTACACCCCCACCCCCGCTAAGGAGCGGCCGTGATTCCAGACTCCCGCAGTTAGCGGCCTCAGGCCCTGCGCAGCACAGCACGTGCCGCCGTCTCCGCTGCGCGCAAGCCCACACAGGGGCCCGTCACAAAACCTGACTTGTTTACAAATCAGCAGTGCACGCGTCAACGTTACAAGAGCCAAATTGCTCATCTATGTCTTTCTACACCAATAATACTTTATATACTATCGTAATAGCACAGAGGTATCCTGCCAAACACACCATTGTAAAAAGAGAAAAAAAAAAAGGGAAAATAAGGAAAAAGAAAAAATACAAAGCACGAGGACTAAGTCCCATACGAGGAACCTGACTACTTATAAATGGCAGCAGGCAAGTATTTGGTAATTTTCAAAATATTACCATAATTTGACTATTTGTATTTTATTCTACAGGGTGATCAATCCTCAGCACAACCGCCTTTGCGGCGTGCGACTTGCCGGCGGCGGCAGCTGCGGTGTCCGCTTAGCGGACCGACCGACGTCCGCACTATATTTAACCCTTCAAGGCGGTAGTTACCGCACGCCTGCCGAGCCTAATGTATTATGTATTAATGTAATGATACACCAACAACACTGCTTTATATTTTCTGTTATTATTTATAAATCACAATGACCTCATTTCCGCCTTCAGCCATCATCAGGTGCTCTGTAAATACACTTGAATGGTCTGAATATATTCAAATGTTTGTATAGTCTATGGGACTTAACTACGGGGTCATCAGTCCCTAAACTTACAAACTACTTACGAACTAGCTAATACTAAGGACGGCACAAATATCCATGCCCGAGGGGGGATTCGAACCCACGACCGTAGTGGCCGTGCAGACCGTTACTGAAGCGCCTCAGTCCTCGCGGCCACCGTGGTCGGCTCTGAATATATACATATATGTATTGTAACTATAGATAGAAGTGGTTTACAATTTCTTAGTTCCTACCTTACATGGAATATCGTATGTGTCACTGCTGTCTTTATTTTTCACCTAAATGTCGATTGGTGCCTCGTTTGTGTCTATGCTGTCTTTATTTTTTACACCTTGATGTCAATTGGTGCCTGTTAGCTTCTTACTTTATTTTGATCTTGACAGCTTGGTTGGCAGTGTATTTGCCATATTCCATATTTACATAGTTACTGTTGAAGTATTTTGTAGAGAACTCTTTTGTAATTTGTTTTATTGGGTGCGGCTTTAATTAGGTTTTTCACTAGAATTTTCGATAAATTGTTGATGTTTTATGCTTTATTATTAGTAAATTTTTCGTAATTATTTTGTTATATTTCGTTAGTGGTATCGTCTTCATTGTGTTATATCTCTGTAGTCCACTGTTTATTTTGTCTCTCTGGATATACGTTATTTAGTATCTCTGCTCGAATTTATCCGTTTTATGATATCAATAAAGTTTTCTATATACTTTTTGTGTTTAAGGTAGGTTTTCTCATTCAGTACATTTTTAGGGTTACTGTGTGCGTGTAAAAATATTTCTATTTCTTCTAGAACGGTCATGACTGCTCCTTTTCGCGTAATATGGAGGACTTTTAGTGCTTTGTTTATGGGTTTCACGTCGTGTTGCTCTGTTTTAAGTTATTGAAAGAATGTAGATGGTTTGTTTTCACCGTCTCTGCTGTGTTCTTTAAATCTAATGTTGAAACTTTCTACAGCTCAAACAACATTAATAAATTATTCAATAAAACCAACATCACATTTGCAACTCAAAATCCACATCGACAACTCAAAAATTCCCATATACAACCACCCTGGCATTTACAAAATTTCATGTAACACTTGCCATAAATTCTACGTAGGACAAACAGTCAGAAATTTCAACATTGGATTTAAAGAACACAGCAGAGACAGTGAAAACAAACCATCTACAATCTTTCAATAACTTAAAACAGAGCAACACGACGTGAAACCCATAAACGAAGCACTAAAAGTCCTCCATATTACGCAAAAAGTAGCAGTCATGACCGTTCTAGAAGAAGTAGAAATATTTTTACACGCACACAGTAACCCCCAAAATTTACTGAGTAAGAAAACCGACAAACACAAGAAGTATATAGAAAACTTTATTGATATCATAAAACGGATAAATCCAAGCAGGGATACTAAATAACGTATATCCATAGAGACAAAATTAACAGTGAACTACAGAGATATAACACAACGAAGACGATACCACTAACGAAATATAACAAAATAATTACGAAAAATTTACTAATAATAAAGCATAAAAACATCAACAAAATTTATCAAAAATTCTAGTAAAAAACCTAATTAAAGCCGAACCCCATAAAACAAAAATTACAAAAGAGTTCTCTACAAAACACTTCAATAGTAACTATGAAGATATGGAATATCGCAAATACACTGTCAACCAAGCTGTGTAGATCGAAATAACGTAAGAAGCTAACAGGCACCAATTGACATCCAGGTGTAAAAAAAAAAGACAGCATAGACACAAACGAGGCATCAATCGATATCTAGGTGACACAGTAGTGACACATACGATATTTCATGTAAGGTAAGAACTAAGAAATTGTAAACCACTTCCATCTTTAGTTACAATACATATATGTACATTCAGACCATTCAAATGTATTTACAGAGCACCTAATGATGGCTGAAGGCCGAAATGAGCTCATTGTGATTTATACATAATAACAGCAAATATAAAGCAGTGTTGTTGGTGTATAATTATAATAATCATGTCATTACAAGACATATTTTACACTGTGGGCCCCAAAGAACGAAAAAACTACTGATCGTAGTTTAGGCTCCTGGCACCTTAATACACCGTTTCGTTGAAATTTCTCTAGCGCGGAAATTATTTGTTAAATGCAATAACATTTTAAGGAGTTGTTAATATATTTTTATTACGTTAAAAACGCACTCTTTCAACTCACTCGTTCTATCTGCTGTTTCTTCACTTTTTTACGGTGTTTCGTCCAAAAAGTCCGTGCCATTGTCGTCATCAGTAACAAGATCACTCCCGCTGTCATTTATACCATCAAATTTATGCATCAGTCAACTGAGAAACACAAACTTGTTCCGACGTAAGACCGCGCGAATTGCTCAGCTTCACCGTTTCGCATCGAGAGCAACCTTCAGACTGAAGATGTGATTTCATCCGACTCGCTCACTTCCTGACAAAGATCTCCCTCACATGTCAACACATATGTCTACAGATGGCTGACAAAGTAATAGCCCACCAGCAACAGATGGCAGAGAAATACAGTTTCACCTGCGACACTGCATCTGGCGAGTACGGGGTCGGGATGCCGCCAATGCGGACACTCAGGGTGCGCGAGTACGTACTCGGGATCCCGGCTTGAAGGGTTAATATGAGTTGGCGCGCAACATACATACCACACACACTTAGAAAGAAAAGTTTGTTACTCATCTGTATTACGCATGGAGGTGCTGAAACTGCCTCCCTTCGTTGTTCGAAAATTTCTGACACCTGCTGAGGAAGTTGCTCATTACACTCATTGATTCTGAAGACGGTGCACGACAGAGTAATTGACCCGAACTTAACTTTCTTTACGGATCATGGTTCCACCTAAGTGGGTATGTTATTTGCAAAATAATCGTTACTGGAGTTAGGAAAAGCCTAACTTAATTCACGAACAGCCCCTGCACGATCAAAAAATAGGAGTGTGGTGTGCTGTTAGTGGCGAGAGAATAATAGGCCCTATATTTTTGCAGGAAACAATAGTGACAGGTATGTTGAAAACATACTGCGTCCTTTATTTGCCCAATTAACTAAGAGAGAACATGCCTTCATGACATTTCAGAACGACTGTGACAGCACATACAGCTAACTTGAAAGGTGGTGGTCATTTTTGACTAACAGTTTTCTTATTTCTCGCTTCATGTGTCCCTTTATTACTTTAATTGCTTAATTTTGATTTTCGTTGCATGAAATTAATTTATTTTTACATGTTTCCCGACTTCTATATTCTGATATGGGTTGGGAGAATTGCATTAGGATTCAGATGTATTGGTTTATTTAGTTATTCTTTTTGGTGTAGTGCTTCTGACTTCAAATTCTTCCTTGCTGTCGAGTCGGCGTTGTAGAGTAGCGTGGGACAGGGCTCTTGGGCGGTTGGCTAGAACACATGAATCGAATGTGGGGCACGTTCTTTTGAGGGTTTCGGAGAAATCTGGCCAGCCAAGGGGTCCCTATTTGCATTGGGGAGGGCCGGCCGGTTCACAGGGCGACACGCCTGACCGCCATCACAGACAACAAATATATACAGACGGGAAACCTCCGTAAGTGCCCAGTCCTACGCTCAGGGGTGCGGAGAGAGAGGGTTTCCAGCAGTTCCGTAAGATGTCCCATGATGCCGCTGAGGTCAGAAGCAGCCCTTTAAACTGGCCAGAGCAGGCGGCAGGTAGCGGCTGTCCCCACCACCACCACCTCCCCTCAAACCTCAAACGCCGGCACGCCAGACACAGCCGTGGCCTCATGGCAGGCAGCATGAGCTCTCCCCTCCACACTACCCTCTGACGTGCGAGGGGCACCCTAAGCCAGGGGACCGCCTGACATCTGCTAGCATCTTACGGAACTACGACGGGAGCGTAGGACGGTGGTTTGGAGGGGGGGGGGGGGCTTCTCCTCTGTATATGTTACTCTGTGCCACCGTCTACCTGCAGTTTCGGGCGTGCTGTGAGCTGAGACAATGCATTAGCTGGTTAGAGCGGCCGGCGCCTGTCTGGCGCCACGGTGTTTCTTTGGCTGTGAGAGCGGGAGAGGAAAAAACGTTGATGGATGCCTGACGCCCTGCTTTCTTTCCGTACCTAAACTGTCAGTAGCAGGTAGCATAGTTCACGATTCAACAAATGGCAGGACGCTTTAAGTTCGCGTGTCTGAAGTGAAATCTGTCTGGCACAGCAGGACAGTGTCGCCAGCAGTAGTAAAAATAGGCGCCAAGCTGCCGACTAGTGATAATTCGCAGAGAATTTCCTGGTATTTCACGGGTGTATGTGACTTGGCGTGAGAAAGGTTAAATAGCCGTTGGCGGCAAACTCCGCGATTGGCTGTTGTTGCTATTTTTTTTTTTTTTTTTCATTTTTTGGTTGTATGCTACTCCCGGCCATGCATTCTGATTGTGTATGCCATTAGCGGTTCGATGAGATTGGCGCTCTGACGAGTAAGGCGCTGCCGCGTTCTCGGGTGGATCTGGGCTGGGGAGAGACGCTGGTGTCGTGGGAAGTTACAGTTTGGGGCCGGAGTTTGGCGGGACTCTGTGAGGCGCTGTCACTGAGTATGGTAGCCTCCACTTTTGCGCGCAACATATCAAGTTGGGCACCGCAGTTGCGGTTTGCGTGTATCTGTTTTCAGAGTTGTTTCGCTGGGAGCGACCACAATTCAGCAATTTGTTGTTGCTTTATTATTAACGTGAATTTTGCCTGCAGTGTGCTCTCGTGAGCTCGCGCTATCTTGTTATTTCTGTTAAATACTGCCGCATCTCAGCTTGGCGAAGTGATAGTATTTTCGCGGATAAAATCCACAGCTGCTGCACCAGACTTCTGACATCGACGCCGCCACTGCACAATTGACACCCAGTCTTTAGTATGGTATTGCTTGCACTGCTCCAGTCCTGGTTAGGATTTGCTTTCGTTTCTAATGGTATCAGTTGCTGTAGCTACCTTGTTTCTTTTCACTCTGAGTGGGATGACATAACGAGGTCTATTCATATATATTGACTTTCAACGATAGGCTCCTAAATGATATAGCCAGTCATTTGAATTAAGTTTCAATTTATTTGTACGTGTGCATATTCATTTTTAGAGTAGATTGAAGAATTCTTTTTATTAAATTTTTGTAATCAGAGTGGGACACCTACTCACATACAATTCTATTTGGTTAGGTTGTGCATTATTTTGGCAATATATGTCATTTTTACCAATTTTGTATAAATTTATTTGTTTAACCCCAGTCACCATTTTGGAGGGAAAATAGTTTGCTTCTATTGGCAGTATGGGGAATGATTTGTTCATAAATTGATTCATGATAGATTATTATTATTATTATTATTTCTTGGCCTTGCTCTGGTACACCACTGTTCAGTTACGTCTATGTTCTGTAAAACATAGTGGCGACCCAAATTTATCAGATCTATAAATATATAGTTTGTTATATCTCATTTACATATATAAATAATTAGATATAACGTGATCAAACGTACTTGGCCATTAAATTCATATATATCTGTATGCTACAAATAGTACAAGGCACGTCTAGCACACGTTACAGCTTTCAAACTTATCATGGGAAATTGTGTGTTGGGTGACAGATTTATCACTAAGAACATTTGGCCCCCTCATTCTCCCAATTTAAAAACATGCGATTTTTATCTGTGGGGAGTATTAATAGAGCAAGTGTACAACTCAAATCCCAACACTTTAGATGAACTAAAAACAAACATTCGTCATGAAAGCACAGCCATTTCTGAGAGGGAACTTCAGTGTCTAATGAGCAACTTCCTCAGCAGGTGTCAGAAATGCTTGAACAACGAAAGGAGTCAGTTCCAGCACCACCTTGCTTAATACATGTGAGTAACAAAGATTTCTTTCTAAGTGTTTGTGTTACGTATGTCAGATATAACTTGTGCGCCAACCCGTTAATTTAGTGCGGACGTCGGGCACAGCAGCTGCAATCACCGGCAAGTGGCACGCCGCAAAGCGGTTGCGCTGAGGATTGATCACCCTGTAATATTCAGCTTTACGCCGTTTTCAAGATGACTAGGTAGTAACAACTCAAATAACAGGAAGTGGGTCAAAATAGAAATAACGTGCACACACGTGATTTGTCACGTCGGTCATCGAACTTCATCGTAAAATAAACTCGATATTCGACGATGAGTGCTGAAGCATGATGGTTCTGGCTCTTGCTGTTCTTATTTTAATTCTCGTTAGGGGCGAAACAGCCGAACAGTTCTCGCAATTTCCCATGACGTCAGCAGTGGTGTGGGAAAGCTGACGGTGGGAAGAGATTGCAACGGGTCTTTTCCGTGGAAAAGTGGTCCAGTTTCATAAAAAAAAAATTAAAAAAAAAGTTATCTGACTGGCTGGCGCCATATTATTTGCCAAACGTTCTTTATTAATATTTTATAAATCATAATTTATTTCCACCTAGTTTCAGCATAGAACAAGTCTCAACAACAACTTACCTTCCAACATTTTTTCAGAATTATGACTACAATAAGTTTTTATAAGCCAACTAGTAACGAAATGAGTGAGGTCATCTCGACAACTTTCTTTTCCGCCAAAAGCGCACACAGAAGCCTCTTGAGTTCTCCTCAGTCTTGTTTCAGTCACCGCGTTTATCTGATCACGCCGAAGCATCGAACAAGTTGTAGGAGGTCAGATCAAAAAGCAAGTCGCATTTTCACGATTTGGGCATTTATTAAACCACCTATACGAAAGCAACACGGCTGTGGCAATAGACAACGTAAGTTAACTTTCCACATAGTCTCCAAGAGACTATAATCTTTTCTCGGAACGGTCAACCAACTTTTCGATTCCGGACGCATAGAAATCTGCTCCTACGTTTTGTAGCCGCTTTTACCTCGTCATCGTTTCGAAATCGTTGTCCAATGAGATCCGTTTTGAGCTCACCGGGAACAAAGTGGTGGCCTTGTCAGGTGCGACTCATATTTTCGGTAAGCTCAAATCTGATCTCTGTGGACAACGATTTCGAAACGAAGAGGTGAAAGCAACTATCCCCGCGTGGGTAAAAAACGCTGGAGGAGATTTCTATGCATCGAGAATCGAAAAGTTGGTTGAGCGTTCCGAGAAATGTTTGCAGTCTCCTGGAGACTGTGGAAAACTGAAATTACATTGTCTGTTATCGTAGCCGAGTTGCTTTTGTACAGGTGGTTTAATAAATGGCCATGGCGTGCTAGTGGAACTTACTTTTTGAACTGCCTTCGTACGAGTTTGGACTCACGAACATCACAGTAGCGTACCGTAATTTATCTGTAAGTCATTTCTACGTGACTAAAATCTTAAGAGTATCTCGCGTAATTTTGTGAATTATGGATCAGTTGTGTGTGCAGTTGAATATAGTCTGATACTTTACCACGACAGAATTGAAGTAGCTGGCATCCCTAACAACTATACAGTATTATCAGTTTATGTGAGAGCCCATACCTATCTCGCTTCACGTAAGGGATCTGCGACTTGAGGGACATCCATCTGCGCTGGGAAAACACCTGAGAAGACCTCATGTTAGTGAAAAACCTTCTTGAAAGAGTTTATCGCTTCTCACGGGATAAAAAGACATTTACGTCCCTCGCGGGTCGGCTTTGCTAGTACAAATAGCAACAGGAGCATATAAATCATGGTAAGACTATTGAGGGAAACCTGAATTAAACTCTGTCCCACAGGTCTCGCAAGGTCCACCTTGTACCGACGTTGGTGACGTTAGCGCATCGCACTCCTCGCCGTTGTGTCGGCTTTTTCTTCTTTATCCTCAACTGGTCTCTCAGGGCTGAGTGCACCCCGCTCGCTAACAGAACTCGGCAGGCACGGACGGCGACCCATCCAAGTGGTAGTCAATCTCGACAGTGCTACACCTCTGCGATCCAGCAGAAACCGTTACATCCACTGCGGCACTGCCCCTGGCGCGAGTGAGGGAAAGGGGCAGAAAGGGGAAGGAACTTTTCTTTCAAGTGGAAACTATACAATTTTACTAGTGTCTAAGTAGCTGCCACCAACTAAGTCCCACCAAGCGCCCCCGTAACGTAATTGTCATGAAATTAAAGTGACAAATGTACGTATATATTATTTCTCTTTTTCTCCAACTTTGTTATTTTTACTATTTAACCCTCGAGCGGACGCGCCGCATTGCCAAGTGTCGAATAGGCGCGCGGGTTATTTTATAACACAGAGCATAAATTTCATAATACGAATTCAAACTCTGGAAAACTGGCGTTTACTTTGTGAATACACATACTGAGCACAATCATTGTGAACCTGAATTATTATTTGATGTTTTAGGGTAAATTTTACATATTTCATGAAATATACAAAATGTGGTTGAGGAAAGGTTTACATACTTTATTTTTCAGTCTATTTATTACGTGTTTTCTACATTTTAGGACTCGCCAAATACGCTACAATTTAACAAAGACTTGCTGGTTATAATTGTTGCACGTCTTTGTCACATGTTTCTTACAAACTTTTTGCATATATTACACATTACGGTTGTTGATACATATTTTGCTCGGCCACACCTCCACACGTTTCTTAGTGGAAGACGAATGACTGCTAGATTGTCAATTTTTTTTTCCTTTCAGCTCGTGTGTCCTTGTCATCAAATTGTAAAGATGGGAGTAAAAAGAAAAACCTTTTGTAGCTCAGACATGCTCTTAGAACTTGCAGTCCTGTTCCGTCTGAGTTCCATAGCTCGCGTGCGTTAGTGTGGTGTCCTTTCTTTACTCCAATTAGATATAAACATCCCAGTAGAGCCAGTATTTCACTCCGCAATGTCTCGTTTGCATCTCTATCACAAGAGTGTTGTCTTTATTCACTTTTCTTCTGAATATACAAATTTGTATGGGTGACAATATTATCTACAATCCTTTCGTCTATCATTTTATGAAATACAGAAAGTTCGCTAATGAAGTCATCTGCACTGCTTCTAGGACCAGGAACGACATTCACTATATTCTTACTGCTCACTTTACACCGCTTCACGTATTGAGTTTTTATCCATTTTTGTGGTGGTGGTGGTGGTGGTGGTGGTGGTGATGGACATGAGGGACCAAACAACGAGGTCATCAGTCTCTTTAACTCCAAATTGTATATGCTACGGAACCCAACGAAAAATGGGGGAAAGCTAAAAGACCATTACACTAGGAATTAAAATCATCTCACCAACAAGACTAAAACCAACTTAAGTTAGCGAAAGCTACAGTGTCCGCTCCCATAGCTCCTGAAGCGACTACAACCTTAAACCGCAAGTTACTAATGGCACAGTGGTCAACATATTACAGCTTCAGAGTAGGGAGAAATAAACGACGTTAAAAAGTAGAAGAGTGGGGGACTGGGGGGAGAAGGCTCTAAACCCCACAAACAGCCAAGAGTCACAAACCCACTCACCCCGACCAAGCGAGTCCTAGAGCTGAGAATAAAATCTGCTTTCACGGAGGAAGGCAAGGACACGATCAATCATCCGTGGGTCATCCGCCAAAACTAGAGGCAACGAAGGCGGTAGGCCATAGTCGCCACGAAGTGTCAAATGGAGACGACATTCAGTCAGAATATGAGACACGGATTGTACAGCTCCACAATCACAATGTGGTGGATTGTCATTTTGTAAAAGAAATCCATGAGTCAGCCTGCAGTCTCCAATACGGAGGCGGGAGAGGACAGTCGATTCTCTCCGGGAAGGGCGTAAAGATGAACTCCAAGCTGCAATCGTATCTTTGATGGTGCGGAGTTTATTGGAAGGGGCAGTAGCTTTCCAGCTGCTATCCCATGAGGAGTGAAGCAAAGATCTGACCTGCACCCGCAGATCCGCACCCGGAATTCGAAAGGGAGGTGGGCAGCGAGTAATTGCCGATCTAGCCAATCGGTCAGTCTCTTCATTCCCTGTAATACCATCATGGCTTGGCACCCAGAGAAAAGTAACGGAGCAGACAGCACAATGAATACTCCATTTTTGTGAGGTTATCTCTGCCTATAAAAAACGTCACATTTGCACTCTTATAACTGTCACTTTCAGTAGCAGACAGGAGGTCTTGTTCTGAATCACTGCCGGGCTCACTTTCCTGAATTACTTCCTCTTCCTGAGCGCTGCCACTGCTGCACAGTTCGTGATCAGATTCGTCCGACAAATCTGACAACTCCCGCAGACTCCTGGCTGTTTCCTCAGACGTCATTTCCCTCAATAAGTAAGAAGCTAATCAGTTTTTCAAACTACTGTTCTGATATGACTAGCGATGCACGTTAGTGTGTACATAAGAAATACAGATTTACCTACAGCAGCAGGCACAAGAGGTACTTTACACGCCAGCAGCGTTCAGACAACACAGGCACACAGAAAGCTCCACAGTAAAACTAATTGCAGCGGCAGATAGCTGCGACAACAGGAGACCAATACAGCATGCACGTAATCGCTGACGGGAGACAGCGTTGTCACTAGCAGTAAACAAGACGTGGGGTACTCTATACCCCAGTGCGCCCGCTTGAGGGTTAACGTTCATTCCAGGAACACTGCGTAAGGCCGAAACCGGGTAGTACAATACGCAACGATTACAGTGAAATAACGGTACTATAATTAGCTTCTTGGTTTCAAGTGACTGAGGTTTTCAGCCGGGTGACGTCATCCAAACGGCGCGACATTTCGGCAACCGCGTCCTTGGTATCTCCTGGCGCTCTTCGAGTCTCGCACGCCACTCTTATATCCTCCCCTCCCTCGCACTGCCAGCCCGGCGACTGCGCGTGCGACGAAGTGCGGTGGTGGGGGAAGCACCCGCGTCGGGCTTCGATCCCAGGTCCCCAGTACTGCTTCGGCCGTGGCCCAGCGCACGTTTCTGTCGCCTTGGTGACAGTATGCCGTCGTGTTATTCACGTGTCATCTGCAGGCTGGGTACCAGACACTGCGTCTTTATTTCTCAGGCAATCAAGTAGCAAGGCCAATAAAATCCGAGATGGTGGTGGACTGCGGCAAAACCTGTGCGTCTTCACAATAGATTGTGTGCCGTGGGAGAGGCAGTGCGCTGCTATTGTCTGTGTGGTCACTGTGGTGAGTGCCTCTCTCCTAGCGTCATGTCTACACCAGTTTCCCCCCACTGGCAAGAGATCTGGTTGACTCACGGTTTCTCGAATTCTACGTCATCATTGACGGAGCTCAGTCTCTTGGCTGGAGAGCAGCTTACTACCCCCCCCCCCCCCCCCAAAGTTTGCACAGTTAGTTATCCTTGTGTAGTATTTGTTTCTTTCGTCGAAAGTTAGTTTTATATGCTGTCTGTTGTAAATCGCCTGGAACGGATTCTCATGCCGCCTGCATAGCTATCGCTGCTGCTGAGGAGCTGTTGGTCATTATAGTCCTTTTTCATCCCCACCGCACAGTCCGCGAAGAAAGATTTAATACTGCACTGGCAACTATTCAGTTATATCTATCATTTGAAATCTCTGTCTCAGTGGAGAATTACAATGAATTGCAAATAAGTGTTAAACAGACCGAGATAAACTATCACGCTGGTGTATTTTAAGGCCCACTGTAGGTTTCCCCCAGTAATTTTAAGATGTTTTTGCCCATATTTCGGACAAAAAATAATAAATATATATAAAACAAAGGTGAAAGAACGGTAAAGTTCATACATGAGGCATTAAAAATTGGCATAGTAGCGAAACATAAGCACACACCCTTTCTAAATCCGACAGACTAAAAGAAACTCCCAAAAACCTTAACTTTCAGAAATCGAACAAGACTTACAAAAGAACAATCAAGGAATCTCTTATAAAACTAACAAGTTGCCAACATCGAAGTCTTTGCTTCAAGAACGAAAATTCAAAGGTACTTGCTAGTTATTTTGAAAAACTATTAAACTCTCCCAACCCAAGTAATAAATTCCAACTACAGCAAAGCAATAACGCCAACCCAAGCTCTAACCAGACTGATTTCTGTCTAACACTTAAAGCGACTGTCTGTTTTTTTCCCCTTGTCACGATCGCCATCGACGCTGCAGCATATGTTGGTAGCTCCGATTACGTCAGAAATTCCCATCATTCCTCACTGCCGCCATATTGTGTTTATGTTTCTTCCCGAGAAACTTTGACATGACGTGATAGTGATGGACAGAATGATTTGTCCTTAAGACTCCTTCAAAAAGTGAAAATAAGATTATGTTCCAGCACAATTTCAAAAGAAAAATTTCTTAAATCTCCTGAAAACTACAAAAAAAAAAAACAATGATCATTGGCAATTTCTCGGGAGCGAGCATGATGGTCTTCCTCGTCCTACTGGTGGATCTTCAGAAGACTGATCAATTCAATCCAGAAGTTACCTGCTTACCACAGTGATGATAGGCGTATGTTGAGGCACCGTCTAGTAACTTGTCATTTCTTCTCAGAACCTCTCCTCGTTTTATTCACATTCGTATTTCGTCAGCAGTACAGCGTCTGTGGTCCCCCAAGTGTGCTACGCCGTTGTGGATGGTGCTTCTCCAGCTCGGACGATCCAAAGTGTGTCACACACAACCTTGCTGATGTTGCATTCCTTCAAGGTGTCTATTCTCTTTAAACCTGACCTCCATGACTACGATTACCTTCAGTTAATTCAGCATACAGAATTAATTTGGGAATGCGACGGTCTGGCAATACGGATCACATGTCCGATCCAGCAGAGCTGATGTTTAGCGAACATGCCTCAATGCTTGTAGTTCCGGCCTTCTCCAAAACGCCAATATTCGTGAATTTATTTCTCCAGTTGATTTCAGGATATTTCTGAGGCATCTTAGAACGAATTTCTGAAGCATTTTGACATGTCGTCTGTATATTATCCGGCTCCCGCACGCATATAGGAGACTCGGTATGACAGACTTGTATACCGGTAGATTGGTGCGGCAGTTGATGTGGTTGTCGAATATTAACAGTCGCAGTCTTCCGAATGCAGTCCCAGCACAGTTCACACCGTATTTGAATTCTGCATCGCTATTGGGTTTGTAGAGCGATGGCTACCAAGATATGTAAAAAATTCGACATTCTGAAGTCGTTGACTGACTTATTTTAGAGGCTTATGTAGACGTTCCATAAGGTGGCTGGAATAAAATTTTGGTCTTATGAATGTTGACTTTGAGGCCTAATTTCTGATGTGCACCAGTAAAGGCATTTAAAAAAGTGTTGTAGGTCGTGATTGGGACAGTATAGCATAATCGTCTGCATACTGAAGCTCCACAACAGTGTATTTGTATATTAAATACTATTGTATGTTGTTATGGTCTTCAGTCCGGAGACTAGTTTGATGCAGCTCTCCACCCTACTCTATCCTGAGCAAGCCTTTTCATCTCCTCATAAGAACAACCCACATCCACTTGAATCTACTTACTATACGCGTCTCTGCGATTTTTACCCCACACAATTCCCTCCAATGCTAAATTTACGATTCCTCGATGTCTAAGAAAGTGTCCTACCAAGCGATCCCTTCTTTTAGACAAGGTATGCAGAAAATTCCTTTTCTCACCAATTCAGTTCAGTAGCTCTTCATTAGTTATGAGATCTACCCAGATAGCGCGGAATTATTTTTTTCTCAGACGCTATTAATTATCTTCATATGCCTGTACAAGATCATTGTGATTTTTTTTTCACAATCACGCCATTAGTTTTTAAATACTGCCCTTCTATCTGGAATGACGTCAAAATGAATGTTTTAGAATTTTAATCTGATAAATCATTATTATTAAAAACAACATTTAAGTTGAAATATACACATACAAATGTCTCAAAAATTGAAGAATGTTCAAGAAATACAAAATTAACTACGAGGAATTCTTCATTATGAAACCTCAACTTCGCAGTCATATCCAACCACTTTGCTATCGACTGTAAAAAAGGTAAAGCAGTCAACAATCTGAAGATTGGTTTGTACACCACAGTGCTTTACTAGGCATGGTCCTGTTTGGAGGTGGTATACCGTTGCCTTCCTCCGACCTTCGAACTGACTTACCCAGCCAGTTATAGGGCGACCTACAGTTTAACGTGGGTTCCGAACCACGGTGCTACTCGGTATTTTTCACATTAGCAATACTGCCAGAGGTGAAAGAAGTGGAAAGTGTCAGATAAAAATCCTAGGACCTCGCGGGGATCGAACCCGCGACCTTTGGATTTGAAATCTGGCACTCTACCACTGTGCAACCGAGGCGCACTGTATAAACTAAAATTAATCTGTAGTGGGAGCAGGCTATTCAGAGAGAGAAAATACGACACTGTGCACGAATTCTTACACAGAGGAATGAAAAAGTATGCTGCCGTTCTCGTCCTTGTGGAGGGACGTTAGCGCTATCTGGGTTAAGTAAATGTTACGGCACTCGATCGTAGTACATTATATCTACATATCGTAAAAATAGAATGTCGGAAACATATCGCTATCTTTCAGGAATAATACCGGTATTTATCGGCAGCCCTAGCAGACACGCGGGAGTGGAGAACACAGACAGTCGGCTGGTGTGGGGTGCTAGCAGTTGGCCGTACCTCGCAGTAATTGGATTTCGCACACTGCCGGAATTTCACGCTACGCACCGCCGCGATTGTCGCGTCCACTTTTTGTCTGTTTTGTGCTGCAGCGACTGTCGCCAGACTAGTGTGTGTCCAGCTGCCCTGCCCTCACTGCTCAGCACGGCTCTGAGAATAAAGCAGCACTCCACAGGGGAAGCCTACCCGTTCACACTCTACCACTGCATAGAGTTCAAACGTACTACACTGCTCAGAACAGTTTGGAGAGCTACATCTACATGAATACTCTACAAGTCACATTGAAGTGTATGGCATAGCCTTCATAAAAACGCTTTTATGACGTTTCTCGGCAGTTCCATTGTCTAATAGCTCGCGGAAAAAAAAAACAACTAACTCTTTCCGTTTCCGGTCTGATTTCTCTTATTTTATTCTAATGATCAGGTCTTCCTATGTGGGTGGGTGCTAACAATATATGTTCGCATTCTCAACAGAAAGTTGATGAAAGGAATTTTGCAAATACGAGGGTATGTCAATTATGATCTGCAAAGTAGTTATAAAATTTTATTGTAATAAAATAGGAAACTTACAAGAACATTTTTCGACAGTCTCCTTGCTTTTCAATGTACTTCGTCCATCTCTCTACAAGTTTCCTTATGCCCTCATAAAAGAAGGTTTTCGTTTGAGCTGCGAGCCAGGAATGCACCGCTTCCTTCATTGCTTCGTCCGAGTCAAATCGACGGCCCCTTAATGCCTGTTTGAGTGGACCAAACAAGTGACAGAAGGGGCAAGATCGCGACTATATGGAGGATGATCCAGTACTTCGAATTTGAGTTTCTGGGGCGTTTCAGCAGTGTGGACATCAGTATAAGGACAGGCATTGTCGTGCAACAACAAACCACCTTCTGATAGCAATCCTCGGCGTTTGCTTCGAATTGCAGGCTCTAGACTGTCAGTAAGCATCTCAAGTCGTCCTGCATCCGACAACAGTCATTCAATGGTGACACCTTCCTGTACACCACAGCATCATCAGCGACCAGCTCCGGAGTAGCCGAGCCGGCTGGAACGCCACGTTACGGATCGCGCGGCCTTCAAAGGCAGAGGTTCGAATCCTCCATCGGGCATGGATGTTTGTGCTGTCTCTAGTATAAGCTAGTTGATAAGCAGTTTGTAAGTTTAGGAACTGATGACCCCCGAGGTTAACTCCCATAAGCTTTACAAACAAGTGAATTTTTTATTTATTTTTTTTTATTTATTTATTTTTGCGAACTGCAGCAGACTGCAAATCACTCAGTTGTTAGAAATGCTAGACACAGTGAAACGTTTTCGCGAGTATCTTAAAATCATCTCTTAGCGACACAATTCTGGCGTCTACTCTGAGATCAGCTTTTCGGAATCTCATTGGCTGGCGCTTTACCTGACGTTTTAGGCTTCAGAAGGGACACCTCTATTCCACGGAAGAGGGGGGGGAGATCTGATTAAAGAGCAGACAGTGACCTGTTTGCGTGAAGAATTGCGTACAAAAGCTGCATCGCTCTATAGATCGTCTAATGCGGCTCGGAAAGTTAGTCTCTTATCTAGATGTTTCGCCGTCTGAAGCCTTCGCAGTCCTTTTACGTTAACCTGAGGTAGAGGTGGAGACCACTCCAGGTCCTCGTTCGCTTGTTTGCCCGAGGGCTTTGTTGTAACAATGGCTCGCCGAGAACAATGGGAGCGCTTTCTTGCTGTGTGTGTGGGAGAGCGGGGGGGGGGGGGGAGTGAGGGTAGCGTGTTCAGATTTCATGTTCGCAGCTGCCAGTCCGACCTACGTACCACGCGACGAACTCAACAGTGAGTTACTGTCTTATTTTGGGAACTTCGCAAGAGAAACACCACCACTGGCACTTCGCACAGCTGAGACTGGTGTACGGGATGTGTCGCTATAAAGAGAGTAGGTCCCTACATCGGGGTATAATATCCATTAAGTAGGGATATCTAAACTGGTTTCGTGGAATTCTGTCGCTCAGTAGGAACCAACAACAACTACTGTCAAAGTTGTTGGTTACTACTGAGAGATCGACTTCCACGAAACCAGTTTAGATATCCCTACTTAATGGATATTATACCCCGATGTAGGGAACTGAAGATGGCATAATTCTATTAAACATACGGCTGTTGGTATCTCCTTTCATACTCTTGACCAGCCACAATCCCGGTTCCACCAGCAATGATGGATTCAAAAAAGTATTTTGCAGTGTCTAATATTGTGACAGTGCATGGTCGCTAAGTAGAGTGAGGTGGGATGCCGCCGAACACTTGCCACGCCGCCGGACACTTGCCACACTTTTACCTGCTCCGAAGGGTGCCGCGGTGGAGTAGCCGAGCGGTCTAAAGCGTCTCGCTGTGGAGAGCGCGGTTGCTCGCCGTGGAGGTTCGAGTCCTCCCTGGGGCATGGGTGTGTGTGTGTGTTTTTTTGTTGTCCTTAGGTTAGTTTATCTAGGTTTAAGTAGTTTGTAAGCTACGCACTGATGACCACGCAGTTTGGTCCGATAGATTTACAGACAAACATTTGCCTTCCCCTACCACCCGGCCCGAGAACTCCGTGGACGGTGTCCCGACATATGCACACTGGTCGCTTCCGCATTTCATAGTACGACCGTCAGTACGGAAGTTATTACAACGGCCAAGGGCAGGCCTTTGGCCACTATAATTGTTACGCAATAATAAGGTGTGGATGTGCTTACTTCGAAGACAGGATAATTGCAAAGGAAAGCTGCTTTCGAAGAACGCAGACCTATTGAACGCAGAGAACACCTGCAAGGACCACCTAACAATTCGACCTTTATTAATTGTAAAAATAAAGAGTGTGTATGAAACCTCAGTATCCTTATATAACTTAATGATGAAGTTAGCTGGTCATAGTTCGATTCACAAGCGTTTAATCAATACGCGGTGAAATTTGACTCAACGAAGCAAATACATTAAACATCTTCCAAATGATCCTCCTGCAAGCAGAAATTATAGTTAAATCTACCGCTTTTCAATTTGCAATTTCCTATTTAGGTAAAAGCTCCTACAGTTGACACGTTAAGGGAATTTTTTTCTACCTTCTAATATTATGGCCATACCGCCAATGATTGTGATTTCTAAAATTATTCCTGTAACTTCAGAGCCCCTATTACCTCCTAAAAATATCATTTTTGTTAAACTGATAAGGTACACTTTAGGTTTTAAAAAGAATCTGAACTTTAGAATTGCACCTAAAATACACATCCTAAAACAGATCTGCTCTTAAGATTGACAAGTTCCGCAGGTATAGATTTGAAATAATTCCCATATCTGCAAAATTAGGCAAGGATAGAAAAAACTTTACAGTCGACGTAGATCTCATGAAGTACATTTAGCTGTAGTCCTTAAAAATTAAAGTTTCTCACCATTGATTATCGTTAATCAGGCCAGTAAAAGCTATGAAAACAAGGCAAGGAGCTGAATATTCAAAAAATAATTGTTACGAAAGAATATCGTAAACAAATGTATTAGACGTATTTTTCTTATGCATTAGAAACGTTTGAAAACATAGTTTATCATTTCGTCTGCAACATCACTTATTTGATAGGGTGCTTTACTTTGCATCACTAAGGGTATTTACTTTTATGTTAATGTTTGCAGCAGTCCACATTTCGAATTGTGAAATATTTACTACATATTATTTGATGAAAGAATTTCTGAAAACAGCATTTAATAACTCCGCTTTAGTGTCACTGTGTTCAGTAACATTACTGTCGCTATCGCGCAATAAAGACATTCACCTAGTCCTTCCGCTGCTGTAATAGGACCAGAATCTCTTTGGATTTTCCGCCACATTTCTAAAAGAGTTTCGTTGTGAAAAATATTGAACGAATGTCGCATTAAAGGCCGCGCTAAATTTAGAGCTTTAATTAAACATCGGCAAATCTTGGGGATTTTGAATTCGTCTAAATTTTCTGCAAAAGCTTTCTGTTCTGTTTTATGTACCATGGGGGACCAGTTCAGTCTCTTATTAATTTATTTGGCAGGAATCCCTCCAATGCTGTTTATACTATTTCTTTGAATGTAAGCCACATATGGTCTTCACTTACATAGTTAATTTAGAAAAAATGGAGACTGCTAGGAAGATATCAAGCGAATTTTTTTTTTCCTCTTTATTTAACAGACCTATTTAGCGTTTAGTTTTGGTGAATATCTTTGTTACAGATTTGAGCTCGCTACAACTTTGGGTTCACTTATCCCTGTATCCGTCGTGAGGCTCAGGATTATTTGTAACTAAGAGCTCGTGTTTCCGAAACCATTTACAATTTCAATAGCCTCGTGAACTAATTGTTCAAAATAATTTTAAAAAAAGCATTTAGAACAATATCTGAAGATATATCTGCCACCTTGTCAGAAGGTGTATTTTTGTCAACATACGGATGGTAGATTTAAGTCACCGCCAACTATAATTGTATGAGTAGTGTACCTATTTGTGTTGAGACTCAGGTGTTCAGCGGCTGCATCATGAGAGTACCCGGTCGGTAAATTAAAACGTTCAAATGTTTGTTAAGCTTAAGGGACTTAACTGCGGGGTCATCAGTCAAACTTACAAACTACTTATGACCTACCTTATACTAAAGACAACACAAACATCCATGCCTGATGGGGGATTCGAACCCCCGACGGTGTACGGTTCATATGTTTGTATAGCTTATGGGACTTAACTACGGGGTCATCAGTCCATAAACTTACACACTACTTATGAACTAAGACTCAGGACGTCACAAATATCCATGCCCGAGTGGGGATTCGAACCCCCGACCGCAGTGGTTGTGAAGACTGACTGGAGCGCCTAAGTCCCTCGACGATGTACGGCCTCGCGTATCGCAGCATAGTGCCTCAATGCGCTTGGCCGTTACGCCGCGGCAGTTATTAATTTATTCTGGTAGTGGAGTATAATATCTGCTCACACTAACTGACAGGAACTATCGAATTCAGTTTCGATTTCGAGCTAGTACACATATTACATTATGCTTTTTGTTTCTTTTGTAGTGCATATCATAGGAATTATGGCATTTCCGTTAAAAAACTAGAGTGTTTCCTCTGCGACTCAGCTAAACAATGTACTTTACAAGCATAACATTCTATATCCCTTCATTTCTTTATTTCAAATTTGTATGTCGAATTTAGGTGATCTGTCAAAGAGGCTCTATCTATATTTTGTAAACGTATTTTCTGTCATTGATTTGAACATTGTCCCAATACACTATATTAACTAATATTTCGCTGCAAAAGAGTAAATTCATGAAATGTATCGTTCTTATTTCATTTTTTTTTTTCGTGCAGTTGTAGCAATATATGTAAAAATGCAGTGATCAAACTTGAATGATCAGTTAACATTCGAATTATCTTTATATCGTTCCTTCCATGTTCCTTCCATGGCGATTGACTGTTTCATCGCAATCAGTGTGGAAGAAAGCTACCGTACAAACGGAAGGAGAATGGATCCATATTTGAGCTTGGAAGAACTTGTTACACACTGACATAACCGACGATATTGCTTTCGTTACCTAAAAGTTATAAAAATTTCGATTTCGCAATATTAAAAAGAATTTGTACATTTCGGCGAGATGTCAAACAAAAATATCTCTGTCCTATTGGCTGTATCGAGTAAGATCGGAGACGGAGGTTTGGAGGCAAACAGCAGGAGCACGGGCAAGGGCGTCCCTTGCCTGAGGGCCCGCTAATCCGACTACCTGGCGAAGTGCCCGGTCCGCGCGCGGCAAGTGCCCGGTCCGCGCGCGGCAAGTGCCCGGTCCGCGCGCGGCAAGTGCCCGGTCCGCGCGCGGCAAGTGCCCGGTCCGCGCGCGGCAAGTGCCCGGTCCGCGCGCGGCAAGTGCCCGGTCCGCGCGCGGCAAGTGCCCGGTCCGCGCGCGGCAAGTGCCCGGTCCGCGCGCGGCAAGTGCCCGGTCCGCGCGCGGCAAGTGCCCGGTCCGCGCGCGGCAAGTGCCCGGTCCGCGCGCGGCAAGTGCCCGGTCCGCGCGCGGCAAACAGTGACATTCTTCATCGCTGCTATGGGTTTTTGTGAAATTTATCATTTTTATGGTGTTTAAGAGCGCCCAAGAGTGATCCTGTTTTGAGATTGTCTCTCTTTCAAAGAGAGAGTGTTGTCACAAGTATGTATATACAATGACGCAGGTATGTGGACATGTGTTTCTGTCGCTTATCTGATGTATGGTTGGCTGCGTGTTCGCCGGGGTTGAGGGCGACCAGACCGCTCCGTCTCCCTGGCGTGGAGGAAGGGGGGGGGGGGAATGCGATTTATGCCTAATCGCGTTCACCCTAACTGCAGTAAGCCCGTTTGAACAATCATACTGTCCCTGTATCTGCAGTGCACTACCCGAGAAACATTTTTTTCGCTTGTGTAACGTAAATGTTGTTACATGTGAATGCTTAGCAATAAATGGAGTCATACATTTGTTCTCTCTGAGTCGGTGCGGTGAGAAGCCTGGATCTGACGGTGGGGGTTTCTCCCTGTACCTGGCCTTCAGCGCCATCGCGAATTTTGCGGTCGGCCGCCGGAGGGGTGGGGTGTGGCCAGTGGCGTAGCTATCATAGGGCTGCGCGAGGCAGTGCCCCGGGGCCCCCGAGCTTAAGGGGTCCCTCGGCCTTCGTGAGCTGCTTCCGGAAAATGTTATAATAGAACGTCGAATTTATTTTTTATCACTCGCCCTAATGTCCATCACCTCTCCCTCCCCTCCCGCCAAGTTTCCAATAGTAACCGCATTGGGCCACCACGTGGCGGAGCAAAGCTTCCTATTGGGGCCTTCACTTCACACGACGCCATTCAGAAGCGCAGCTGACAGGCCAAGCCGCCAGTCGCTGTGTACAACAATCGGCACACTTCAGTCGGTGTAGTATCAGAAGTAGCGGCAGCATCAAAGCTGCTCACAGCATCAGATGATACTTCAAAGTGTTGTGGCATGACGCTCGGCGCAGTGTGAAACATCGCGCAACTCCAAATACTGCATAATCATCTTATTGGAAAATAGAAGTGTACAGTACGATTATCTGTATAAAAAGGTTTTTCGAACATCCATGTCTCCCAATTACTTTGGATAATCGACGTTCTACTCGATAAAATATTTTAGTTGAATGAGGCATTTTCGACTTTACTCTAGACCAACAAACCTGAAGGACACGAAGTGAAATCCAAAATTATTCCCACCTCAGGATATAACCATAACAAGGTCTATTGCTTGTCCGCTAAGAGGTGTACCGTGTCACTATAAGCGTGTTGTCGGTTGAAGTCGGAGTTGCGAAATAACATTCAATGGCGCTGAATTACGAGCAGTGTGTGTGACAAAACACGGCGAGACCACATTTGAATATGAAGTATCTATAGTGTATTGTTACAGAACAGTATTGTTATACTAACTCCTCTTTGTGTAGTGAATACCCCCAAGGGAGTGCTCCTTGATCATAAATCCCAATTAAGTGCTGTAACCAACTGCACTTTGAAATTTGTGCAAGAAGAGAAAATATGGATAGTGGATAGGTGGATTGTATTACTGATCGGCGCGTCATCAGTGAAGCTTCTACCTGCAATTTCATTCGTCTAGTTTGGAACAACGTCCAAAACTATCTCATGGGGTCCTTTTATCTGTGTGTCCTACCCAGGTCGAACTCAACTCCTGTGCAAAATTTCATCCATATCCACCCATTATTTTTTTGCTGGAAAGCATAACAAACTAACACAGTTATATTAGAGCGTAAGATTAAAAACTATCTAGTGCATCGCACGTAATACTTTACTTGGTAGTGTTTGTTGTTGTTGTCTTCAGTCCGGAGACTGGTTTGATGCAGCTCTCCACCCTACTCTATCCTGAGCAAGCCTCCTCATAAGAACGGCAACCCACATCCACTTTAATCTGCTTACTATACGCGTCTCTTGGTCTCCCTCTGCGATTTTTACCCCACACACTTCCCTCAAATGCTAAATTTACGATTCCTCGATGCCTAAGAATGTGTCCTACCAAGCGATCTCTTCTTTTGATCAGGGTATGCCAAAATTCCTTTTATCACCAATTCTGTTCAGTACCTCTTCACTAGTTAAGCGACCAATCACCTAATCTTTAGCATTCTTCTGTAGCACCACATTTCAAAAGCCTCTCTCCTTTTCCTGTCCGCACTGTTTATCGTCCATGTTTCACTCCCATACAAAGCAACACTCCACACAAATGCCTTCAGAAAAGACTTCCTTATATTTAAATTAATATTAGATGTTAGCAAATTTCTTTTTCAAAAATGCTTTTCTTCCCATTGCCATTCTGCATTTTATATCCTCTGTACTGCGACCATCGCATGTTATTTTACTACCCAAGTAACAAAACTCATCTACCACCTTCATTAATCTAATTCCTTCAGCATCGCCTGATTTTCTTAGACTGCACTCCATTACCCTAGTTTTGCTCTTGTTAATGTTCATTTTATACGCTCTCTTCAACACGCTGTCCATTCCATTCAACTGCTCTTCCGGGTCCTTTACTGTCTGTGACAGAATTACAATGTCATCAGCAAAACGCAATGTTTTTATTTCTTCCCCCTGTACTTTAATCCCTATTCCATATTTTTCCTTGCTTTCCTTCACCGCCTGCTCGATGTACAAATTGAATAGCATCGGAGAAAGGCTACAACCCTGTCTTACTCCCTTCCCAACTGATGTAGTATTTAGGTTTGCCTTATTCTGTCTTCCAGTGGGCGGTAAGAAGCTGGTGGTGAAGTAGTTTTGTATCTGTATAGTTTCAGTTTACAAAGGGCCCCAATGTCATTTTTGCCCCGGGGCCCTTGGTGATACAGCTATGCCACTGAGTGTGGCTTTTCCCTCGAATGGCGCCATCTTGGATTTTGAGGCCGGCCCTACCCCTACTACTAAAAATATAAATTTAACATCTATCAGTGACCAGAAGATTGTACCTTTTGCGCCGAAACCGGTTGTCAATGACAATACCTTTGTGGTCTTGGCAAAACATTATTTCATTTTAGTTGCAGCAAGTTAGAAGGAGCTCTTGCTACCAAGTTTGCAGGAGGTTGAGGAAACTTGTTGCAGCCGTTGAGAGATTACCGCCCAATAGAAATATTGGTAATTATTAGCATTTGATAAGTAAACAGTATGAAGTTCACTGCAAACAATGACCATGCCAATGCACTAAATGTTACACAATTTTAATCTTATTCATTATGGTAGCAATGTATGTACACAGTTGGGTGACAACATTTATAGTTAGGCCATAAGTAGAAATTCTCCACGTTGAGATTTGCTGTGTGCTTTTAGCTGACGGGAGGCCAGCGAGCAGGCCGACGTTGGTGGCTTGTTCCACCTTAGGATTTTCCAGGTTCGTTTCCGGTGAGGGGAGAGGGACAATGGCGAGTGCCAGGCACAGTGCAGTGCACAGCGTGAAATAAAATATTCTAACACTACTGGCATTTGAAGTAATACGATGCAGTTAGGAACCTTTAAGGCACTCGTTACAAAATAGCCTGTTGATAAATAAACAATACATTAGCTGATATAGTCACATCTGGCGTAATATGTTTAATTGACAATGAAAAGTAATAAATTACCAACGAAGACAAGACAGTTACACAACTAGCATGGCAATGTTTGTTTATAAAAGTAATATATTAACTATTTCTCATTTTATTTTCAATTAATCTTGTGTATTTTATCTTGAAGTATTCAGTTAAATCACTTATCTGTGACATCACAAATTGCACGATTATGATAAATAGTACAAAGGATGTTTATACCAATATAAAAACCTAAGAAGACATTTATTTAATGTGTAGTGTAATTTTGATTTTAAGTAAAATTTTAGAAATGTGTTGGCTGAGCGCTGTACGTTGGCAAATTGGTTAGAACACCTCACATGGGGAAGTTGATGACGTAGGCGAAAAAACCCCGGCAGTTGAGCTTTTGGCGCGCGCGCTAGGGCAGGAAGTGACGAGTCGGGAGCACATGGGGTAGCTGGCCGGGCGACGTCGCTCTGCATCAGTCGGCATGTGGACCTCTAGGTGGAGGTTATAGATTTGTGTGTGGCAATCGCCACGTGTGGTTGCTCGTCGTAGACTGCACCAAGTTGAATCGAGTGCTACTGTATGTTTGTGAATATTTAGCCGGTGGAACAAGGTGTGCATCGCATTGAATTAAAGTGCCTTTGATTTGTTAATGTAAGACGTGTCGTCGCATAGGCATAAACGGTATTTGAGACAGTCACGTGGTGTGAAAACAATTCGCGACAAATATTCATTTTTGTATGGGGGCTCACGAGCTATAACTTTATTTGATAAATGTGTCGACGTACAGACGTATCAGCCACAGGGTTCTAATATTGTGAAATAAACAACATAAAGTGAACTTTCACGTGTTTTCAAAAATAGTAGTTAGTACACCCTTTTCTCTCATGAACTTACTTTATTATGAATTTGTTTTGTTAATCATATGCAGGGAAGGAAAGCTGCGAACTTGTGCTATCATCCCCTAGAAAACGAGTCAAACAGTCGCAATCACAGTTCGTGTTTTTGCATGTTTAGGAACTTGGTTCGCAGCTGGTGGTTGTGAGTTTTAAAAAATTAAACTTTCCCTATTTCAAACTCTCACCCCGACCTTCACTCTCGCGCCGTCTCGCTGGTGGTGTTAACGCGCTGCAGCCTTCTCGGGAGGAGGCGGTCGTCATGTCTGGCCCAGTGCCGGCCTCTGCAGCAGCTCGTAAAAGGACGTCTGGCGCGCCATCCGTCTTCACTGAGCACGCGGCCCGCTCCCGCCGCCGTTCGTCTTCATCTGCCCCGCCTGCCTTCCCTACCGATATCGGCCGCACATTTCCACGCCGTTGTCCCGCTTCCGGGCTACTTTCTGTGCGCGCGGTTCGCGTCGGTGCGGTAGGATTCTCGTCAAAGCGTCTGGATAAAACCGTAAGACTTTCGTATTAACAATTACTAGTATTATTAGTTTCTCCATCACTGGAGGCTTGCTGTTGCCGCAACTGTGCTTCAAATTTTAATGAAACTCCAGCTCCAGTTGCATTTATTGGTGCTTTATTTAAGCCCACACTACCGGTTTCGGCCTCTATGTTAGACCATTTTCAAGTGTGACAGACCTGCATATAATGTGTAACAATACGTTTACAAGAATTACATGATACAAGACAGAATGTTATATATGTAAAAAGGTACTGTACAAAAGCAGAAGGAAACTTACGTTATGCCATAGAGAAAGCAACGTCAAGTGATTACAACAATAGAACTCAGAGAATTTAAAACTTTTGTTGCCCAATGGCGACATGAGAAAAATGGGCGTGTCGTATTTAACATTCCAAAACATTATAATCAGCATGTTCTGATGTGTTCTGATATAAACATTACATCATTACAAGCTTGAAATTCTAAACATTAGTTGATAAAATGTAAAGGTCAATAGTAAAATATTATAAATGTCAGTTAGGATACAAAACGGAACATATAGTGGCCAATGAGGCTATGTGAAAAGTGGGCGTGTCGTCAATTTAAAATTTTGATACAGGAAGTATAATAATTTAGCTTAAGGCCAATTGCATTCAATTTAGTTTACATTAAAGTTGGATGTATTGTTTAAATAAGGTACAAAAATTCTTAGGATGTAAAATGATTGCAACAAACGAGGCGTCCAAGCCGATAGTTGAGGGGCGGCCTCTAGCGAGCGAAATTTGAACGCTGGTGTGGGCTCTAGAGCTGTTTGGACGCGTCGTTGATTGCTTACATTGTACTGTTTACAAACAGTACTATATGTTTTAAAAACAGCCACGAACTTGCGGAGCATTTCTAAAAAACTTTGTCAATTACTGGGCGGCATAATATCTAAGAAATTAGTATTTTTTAAAGTAAATTGCTCGTTAAGCGTGTCTTTCTTTGACTTTTTTAAGTGAGTGTATATAGGAACCTCTTCATAAAAATCCATGAAATATCCTTTCCTCATTGCATGGAGTATTGTCAGGTTGTTTTCGATACTGTCTGCCTTGTGACTGTTGCGTATAAAGTCAGCAGCGAAGGTGGATTTGCTTTCAGCGTTTTTTCTGCCGTATTACTAGTATTGCCTGTGGTCGAAAATCGTCCAATTTTCTTCACAATGGTCACTGCGGGTAAAATTTTACGTATCATGGCGGCGGCCTCGCGTCATTATGTTGGCAACATCAACAACATGATGGAAATTTCCGGTCCGATGGGCCGTGGTCCAGATATAAAACTTCCTCCCGACGTTTCGTCTCCAACAGTAGCCGGAAGACCCTCGAAGATGTCTCCCGCAGTTGGAGACGAAACGTCGGGAGGAAGTTTTATATCTGGACCACGGCCCATCAGCCCGGAAATTTTAACTGAAGACAACGCCGGCCGTGAAAGTTGACATTGTATAACATGATAGAAAATCTTTGCTCATTTGTTCGAACGATATAGAATTACTATTAGTGTATCGTACAGACCATGAAGTAAACAAATAATGCTGTTCCTGCTTTATGGTTGACAGGTTCTTGTATGTATCCTCGTCCGCTCAGTAAAAATAATTGCCCTCATAAAGCGAAGACACACAGGATTCTCACTATTCAGCATGTGTTGCCAACATTATCATAGGAGGCCGCTGGGATATTTGGTAAAATTTAACCGGCACTGGGAGGTATGAAACGGTATCTTTTACGTGTTAAGGAAAATGCCTGACACAATAACAACAAATAAAAACTGAAGTATATACCTCTCATGCCATTTTCAAATTATATAACACTAGCTTATGTGCCCGTGCTTCGCAACGGTTGTTAAAGAAGGGCCTGTGTAGATCATGGTTTTTAGGGTTTCGGACCTAGGTCAGCAAAAACAGAATCCTTGTTAGATCGTTCTGTCAATAAACTCAGTTCTCCTAGCTAAGATGTCAAATTAAAGTAGAAGTAATTGTCAAAAACAATGAATGTTCATAACCTTTTTCA
Source organism: Locusta migratoria (assembly GCA_026315105.1). Lineage (NCBI taxonomy): Eukaryota > Metazoa > Arthropoda > Insecta > Orthoptera > Acrididae > Locusta > Locusta migratoria. The sequence continues at coordinate 89,103,642 of CM048751.1, read as the reverse complement.
TACAAAACGTGAAATTAAGTCCGTACTCCGGAACGATGTAAATTCAATGTTAGGTTGTGTTCATAAAGTTAACGTTGCGGTGTGTAATTCTGTTTGAAGTAAACTTCTGAAAACACTTCTATCGTTCAGATGAGAAATAGTAATAATTAAATCACCCACACCAACTAATAGAAGTATGACTGTGACTGTAGTGTAGCGCTCTATTATTCATTTGTTAGCCTATCTGCATTTTCATCTTTGTCTCTGTTGATCCTCGGTAAAGTGTGATTGAGGAAAACGCGCCGAGAAGTTATAAAAACTTATATATTTGATATTATGCGTCGTTATTCTCAATTTTGTTACACATTGCAACAGCAGCGCCGAAAGCGGCTGGCAAATTACATTTGTGAAAACGATATTGGATAAGTGCGAATATTGATTTGTAATAGTTTTCACAAATATCTCATTGAATAGGAATTTGGAATGAATTGTAAGACTGTGTGAATCATGAGAATCTATACAAGAGTTTCGCGTGAAGTGCTGGTCATAATGAGATGTGACAGCAACGGATGTATCTGATTCGGTAAAATTTTACTTTCTATCCTGGCGGCCTCTTTTTTTATGTTGGCAACATCAATAACACGATATAAAATCGTTGCAAAGATGACCGAACCACATAGAGTGTAGATAAATACTGCTGTTCCTGCTGTATGCTTGATTTCACGATAAAATATTTGCGTGTCACGCGATTGCCTTATGACGATGTCACATGATTCTCGTTATTCAAACTCTGTTGCCAACATTATCACAGGAGGCCGCCGGGATATGAGTAGGACTACGTCGCATAGTTTTTCTTGACCCAGCTGTCAAACGATAACACCTTTCACAGCAGAGAGTGTCGCTGCTATATGTATCAGAGACCACTGATTAGCACAGACCAGTGAGCTTACTGGCATATCAATATCTATGGCCTAAGAGACATTTATTAATGTATCACCCCGTTTACATGGGCTTCCAAAACCGGATTTCGTAAACCGATTTCCCCGTTTTTAGTTGGTCATGTAAACACTCTAAAATCGATTCTGGAAATCCGCTTCTCTAAAGCGGTTTTCCAGTTCCACAATCTATTTTTGTGCCCATGTAAACGCAATCGTTTTTGAAGCGTTCTTGGCTTGTCAGATTGTGTTTTCTTGTTACGAATTTTCGGCACATATGGAAAGAGTGATATTTTCTAATGTGAAATAAAAGTATAAATATTAGAGAGAATATAAATTGTGTATTTAAATAAAGAAAAATAGCGACTGTGCAGATTAAATAAGGAACTGAATCAGCTGTTTTCCAGCCGCCATGTTAAGTGAGCTAGGAAATCCGATTCAGGCTCTGCCATGTAAACACTAGAGCGAGAAACGGTTTACGAAAATGGGTTTTCGTCTTTCGGAAGATGTGTTGCATGTAAACGTAGTGTATGTCTGTGTTATTTAGTAACTATGTTTCCACCACGCTTCCACGACAGTGATCAATGTTCCACGAGTATTGTTATCTTTGACTCTATCTGGATTCTTATCTTTGTTGTGTGTCCCTGTTCATAGTCGGTAATGTGTGGTTGACGACAACATGTGATCTATTTAAAAAATTGCGTATTTGATACTCCTCGTCGTTATTAAAGTCTGAAAGGACCGCATTGTCCGACGATTGAAAGAGTAAACAGATTTTGACTCGTACCGTAAAGTTCGTAAGTCACAGAGTATATAGCTTTTCCTAAGAGTATTTATTGCATATTTTGCGAAATTTGCTCGTCACACTTACCCACTGCCACGCACCGCGACCAAACTCCCTTACTAATATCATTAGACCAAGGGCTATCTACCACCACAACCACGAGTGGGTGGCAGAATGTGGTCATGGAGAAAAGTCTGTCAGCACGTACACACACAAGCCTTTTATATATAGATATAGATTCATTAAACTAATATTTGAAATGGAACTATAATTTCGGTGTCCGTATATTTATACAACTCCAAGAAATAACATTTCTATACTGCGATATTCAGAATCCCAGAGCTGACAACATGTCGACTACGTAGTTCCACCTCTGCACCGCTACATGCCTCTCCCGGCGCATCATTTATATCGGCATTCATAAGATAACATCCATTTCCTTTAACCACTCTTAATCACAGAGAAAATGAAGCATTTGAACGGCACAAGAAAGTGAGTTGGGAGCACTCCATGTCTCGATATTCACTTATTTTAATACGTTATATTAATACTGCAGATGCGCTTCATTACAGCGTCTTTGGTCGAGGCAAATATCCAATCAGTGAGCTGATTGTTGGAGAATGTAGAATTTGATCCAAGCTCTAGATAGGAAAATTTCTACTTCCTTTTACCATTTTTAATGGTTAAATGCACACATAATATGTATATTCGTGAAATCTACGACAAACAATCTTTCGAATTATGTAACTTTCATTGGCCTTCTTGTACGAATAAATTTGTAATCTGTACCACAATTTTCGTGTTAGCGTATTTATATAATGATTTAGTAGCTTAATCCAGTAACACAGAATAGTGTACAGGTAACTTCACAGGTAAGACGACACCGTCGGTGGTTGCCGATGCCCTACGCGCCAGCTACGTAATCACTGCAGCCCGGTGCTGCTACGAATTTGTTGAAAGAATGCAGTCGCGGATGCGAATGCGATTTTTCATTACTTAAAATGTATTTCGCCCTTTTCGGCCATTATCAGACAATATAAATGATATCGTAAACCATCCTCGGTCAAAGCTCTTGTGAATAAAATCTAAAATTATTTGAAAGAATCATTTACATTTTTTTCCAGCTAGAGATCTGGCGCTGCATGCTTTGTCATCACAAACATCGTTGGCTTCGCCTAAATTCCGGAATATTTTATTCGATACAGCTTTGATGGTGATAGTTTACCCCACCTTTTATATCTGATGACGCGTTATAAGTAATAGAGAAAAGCATATTCGCAACCGTGGCTGCATTCTGTCAACAACAAAATACGTCCCGGATTAATGGTCAACTGTTGATCCACCGGTAATCACGGAATCTTACCGTAACTGGGCGAGAAGCGTTTCAGCAGATCTAACACCGATTACTATGTTGGCGTAGCTGCGCCTACGTGTGAACGCCTGTTTTGCTGTCTGCCAGATGCTTCAGCGCCTAATCGACGTTCGTCACTGGCGCCAAGCACTGCGGTGGCTCTACGGCAGTTCCGTGTTGGCCGTTGCTACCTTCAGACAACATGTCTGAAATACTTAGCAACATGTTTACCGTGGCACAGCCGCGGTCGGCGACGTTTCAGGAAGCAACACACAGGGCAGACTGCAGCACGAATTGTAGGAGGAACCGTCCACCGCGATGGAGTAGCCGAGCGGTCTAAGGCACCTCGCTGCGGAGCGCGCGGTTGCTCGCCGTCGGGGGTTCGTGTCCTCCCTGGGGCCTGTGTGTGTGTGTGTGTGTGTGTGTGTGTGTGTGTGTGTGTGTGTGTTGTCCTTAGTTTAAGTAGTTTGTAAGCAACGGACTGATGACCACGCAGTTTGGTCCGATAGATTTACAAAGATTTGGGGAATCGTCAGTCGTGCGGGGACATGAATACCTTTACCTCAGTCGGTAGACTATTTGCCTGTTTAACAGTTAAAAGGCTGAGACTCAGGATTCGAGTCCCTGTCCGTGTACAATGTTAATGTCGCCAAATTTCAAACCAGCGCTCACTACATTCGCGGCTGTAGTCCTGTAGTTGGGCGACCACTACATATTTAACGCGTCTACTTTTCTGCCGAGGACGCCGCTAGGATATGTCCATCAGACGGTTACTAATACAACTGAGTAATATGACGGTTAGCATTCTCACATTCAACTCGCAATCCGTCCCGCTTTCTTATGGACAGTCCCATCTAGGGTGAGAAAACTCGTCTGGCGTGCCCGTAAAAGGCCTACCCTGAATACCGAACACTTCCTACGCAATCTGTCACTCTGCGAAATCATAAAAATCCATTTAGTAGCTGCAGAGAACAGCCTTGAAGACGGAATTCGGTACTTTAATACGAGTGGTATTCAAATGAAAAGGTACGAAAAGACACAGTGACTACAATTCAAGTCTTTACTCGAAAGTAGTCACCAAAAGTCTGAGCACAACTATCCCACCTTATAACGAGCGTAAAGATTTCCTGTTCCCAGAATTCCTGTGCTATGACAAGAGCCAGTCCTCGACTGTCCTTCAGTTCGCTGTCCGAGTTAAAGCGCTTCCCTGGGAGGTTTTTTTTTTTTTTTTTTTTTTTTTGCGAATCGATCAGATGGACGTCACAGGGTGGCATGTCCGTGCTGTAGGGCGGATGCTCAAACCGTCACCATCTGAACTTGGCCAGTTCACTTTGCGTGACCCTGGAAGCATGTGGACGTGCGTTATCATGGAGCAGAATCATTCCCTCCGTGAGCAGCTCAAGCCGTTTGCTCTTGATGGACTTGAGTAGGCTACGGAGTGTGTCACATTACACTGTCAAGATTCATAGGAACTTTCAATATTAGTAACGTAAGAAAATCACGCAAATATTCGCGCGTTTTACGTGAACTGTAACTACCACAGTTATCTGTATGGGTTAAACTTACCTTAAACTGAACATAAATGTTAAGTATATTTTTGTAACTGGAAATCACAGGCAAGGCATGTACGAGATTGGCGTTTGTTTTGATTTGTCATAAGAACTGTGCCAAAGATCTTAAACATAGAAGACGATCTTATCAGCATTTGTACGTAGTGACTGTAACTTGCTAGTAAAGTGTTATTTTATAAAAAAGCCATTAGTAGGCACAAAGAATCCAATAATAATGCAATTACATAAATATCTGTTATTTAAAAATTAAAATCTTTGTTTGTACCTTTAAAAGAAAAGTGCATAGCAGTTTTAACTGTTACTTTCAATTTCATTTGTATGAAAAATCTTTACTAAACACTAAAAGATAATTTATATTGTAATTTGAAGTATATTATCTATTTAAAAATCTAAAATAATCTTAAGTGAAAATTGAACTTCACGTGATGTCACATGAGGTGACGAAACGTGACGTAGCCGCCTTATTGAATGGTATTTAAACCCTGTTGGCAGATGCCAAAGGCAGGAAGAAAAAATGTTCAAATGTTTGTATAGCTTATGGGACTTGACTACGGGGTCATCAGTCCCTAAACTTACAAACTACTTATCAACTACTTAATCCTAAGTACGGCACAAATATCCATGCCCGAGGGGGGATTCGGATCCCCGATCGTAGTGGCCGTGCAGACCGTGACTGACGCGCCTGAGTCAGCTCGGCCACCGCGGCCGGCTGTATTGGTACTACCGGTGGCAGTGGCAGCAGTGAAACCAAGCTTTGTACAAAGTATGGTGTGAGTATACACAGTGTAAAAGAATTATAAGTGCAAGTGACTTTTGTGTTTTTGACTGTGGTTCAAATAAATTTGTTTGCCTTCTCAACAACGTAGTGATCTGTGTAGAGAACCTGTTAGACTATCCTGTTAATTTCGACTTATGTATGGACAAATTTTTGAGGATTTGCAGTGAAGTGTCGTTTTGAGTGCTTAACTTAGATATTGAATGCCTCTGCGACATAACAACACCTCACTGTTAATGGTTTTTCCTTGCTCGAGGCATTTGACGATGGGTATCGGACCTAGAACGTCGAAAAGCTGGGAAGCATCACCTTGCCTGCTGAGGGCACAACCTTGAGTATTTTAGGGGGTGGTGACGACGCATGCATCGCGTCCCTAGTACCATATTCAAACTTCAATCGCTTAGGTTGTTAAGACGTTTCATACCTAATCATTTGAACACCGCTAGTAATACGTTGTTGTTGTTTTCAGTCCGGAGGCTGGTTGATGCCGCTCTTCACAATACCCTATCCTGAGCAAGCCTCTTCATCTCCTCATAAGAATGGCAACCTACGTCCATTTGAATTTTTTTTTTTTATTTTATTTGGCCTTCTGAGTGTTAATGTGGCCATCTACAACACACAGTGGAAATGTACATATATTTAAATAAACAGACAAAACAGAAGTACATTTTGCAAAATGAAAAGTGGGAACAAAACGAAAACTACATTACATTACAATTTAAATACTGTTGGAACATTTTCACATATTCACAAGCAAAACGTATTACCAACACACTTGATGCTTATATATTGTGTACAGTGATCTTAATAAACTTAATTATGATTTTATATACACGAATGTCTTTTGTAGACAAAAGGGAAGAAGCTGACTGGGGAAGGGGATATCCCATTTTCACCAATGTCTGCAGGAAGTTCAAACGTTCTCGGTCAAATTTTGGGCACCTGAACAGGATGTGGTTGACATCAGCTTCCGTTTCAGGATCACACTCACATGTCGCCGAATCGTAGACGTTGATCCGATGAAGGTGTTTTGGATAAGAGGCGTGATTGAAGCGAAGACGAATAATGGTAGCAATCGCGGATCGGTCCAGATGAGCCTTCATAAACCACGGCTGCGTAGAAATCCGAGGTTGCAGCACAGCGTAGGAAGCGCCTTTCGTTTCTTGGGAAACGTTCCACATCTGTTGCCACTGTTGTTTGGCGTAGGCCTTGACCGCAGATAAGAAGTCTGTGTATGGTAGTTGTAGGTCCAAGACAGTGCCTAAGGATGCCGCTTGTTTCGCCAATGAATCAACTTCCTCATTATTGCAGATACCAGCGTGAGAAGGCACCCACAGTAAATTAACTGTCCGTCCCGTATTTGTACAGCGAATATATGCCGAAATCACATCCAGAATATAGCTGTTGGTTTTTTTGTTCCATCTCCGGTGTTGCAGGGTTTGAAGGACACTTTGAGAGTCAGACACAATTAATATTTTCGGGAAGGAAATGGTAGAAACAAACCTAAGTGCTTCCAGAATTGCCACTGTCTCCGCCGTAAATATAGAGGTATTCGATGGCAGTTTGAAGGTTCTCCGAATCTGAATCTGAGGGCAGAAAAAGGCACATCCAGTACACTCTTCTTGTGGAATTTTGGACCCATCTGTATATACACAAAGAAAATCAGGCCACTGTTCTGCAACGAGGCGACTGAATCCGTTATTAACAGTGATACTTCCTGAGCAAGTCATATCAAAATAGAAGACTGGAATCTGGCAGCCAAGTGTTCGTAGATCGTATTCAAAAGGAGGCGGATGCGGTGAACAACGCACAGAACGTATCATAGGAGACCAAGTGTCGAAGCTGGTACAAATGGCTGGAGGTATATTCCTTCTGTAAGAGGCAATCCATAGTCGATAAATGGTCTCTCTGTTTCTGTAGACTGAACTGTCCATGAAAGCCATTCCTTGAAAATAGAATTAATCTGACAACATTTGTCGCCTAATGCTCAAGGGCATCTCTCCTGCTTCCACTAAAAGGGCATTGGTGGGGGTCGATCGCATGGCTCCAAGACAGGTTCGGATGGCTCTATACTGAAGAGTATCGAGCTTCGTGAGATGAACCTTCGGTGCATTGTGGTACAGATGACAGCCATAGTCAAGCCGAGATCGAATAATCCCTCGATACAGGGTGAGTAAAGTGCTCTGGTGCGCACCCCACCACACCCGGGTGAGTGATCGGATTACATTTAGGCCCTCTTCACACTTAGTAACCGTGGCTCTGATATGAGGCGCCCAGCTTAGCCGAGAGTCAAAAATCATCCCCAGGAAACGTGCATGAGGTTTTATCTGGAAAGTGTACGTTCCACACGTAATATGGCCATCTATGAGATTCAGTGTTGACTTGTGGAATGGGACGATTACTGATTTCTCAGCCGATATCTCCAGCCCATTAGTTGATAGCCAATCATCGATGTGTGCAATGGTACAGAGTAATGCCGTTTTAGCCTGATGATACGAATCAGCAGTAGAATAGACACATAAATCATCAGCATACTGCAAGATGTTTGTGGGAGGCATTATCACGTGTTCCAGGTCATACGTATACAGAGTGTACAGAAGGGGGCTTAAAATTGCACCTTGTGGCAAGCCCTGGGAGACAAGAAAAGGTCCCATCATGTTACCTTGGTACCGGACATAGATCGTTCTTTTAGCAACCAGGGTACTGATGCCATAAATCATCCGTGAAGGAATTCCGAATCCTGCCAGCTTGTCCAAGAGAATCGGTATCTGAACATGGTCATAAGCTCCCTTAACGTCAAGAAAAGCAGCGATCACTGTTTGCTTCATTTGAAAGGCTGAAGTGATATCCACAGTAAGCGAAAATAGATTGTCCATCGTCCCTATGCCTTTCCTGAAGCCATATTGACTCCGAGGTAACAAGTTATTCTTTTCAAGCCACCATTCCAGCCTCTTTTTCACCATGCGTTCCAGCGTCTTTACAACACATGACGACAGAGCAATCGGTCGATAGTTTGAGGCCGCATTTGGATCTTTGCCACTTTTCAGAATTGGAATAATTACTTGAGTCGTCCATGTGGCTATGAGATCTTGTTCCATCCAACACCGGTTAAAAATAGATATCAGCAATTCTTTCGCTTCCTCAGGCAGATTTTCTAACATTGAATAGTGAATACAATCAATGCCGGGACAGCTGTCGCTCGATGATTTAATGGCTTCGTGAAGGTCTTCTTTCGAGAAAGGACGAAGGAGAACATGATGACGGTCTTCAGCAAGAGGGAGTGGAAAATTTGCAAACGGAACCATAGGGGGAGCGAGTTTTGCTATAAATCCCTCTAACCAGTCCGCGGTAGCAGGAGCAGGGGAGGGCAGTTGGTTTGTTCTAAAAGCCTTTGTCTTGTGCCAGATGCTTGCCATAGTAATTTCATTTGTGAGGGAGGAGCAAAATTTTATCCAGTTGTCCTTTTTCGTCTTCTTCAGGAAATTTCTAACTCGCGCATTCACTTTTCTCACAGTGAGGAAATTTTCCAACGTAGGATTTTGACGATAGGTTTTCAGGGCGAGTCTGCGTTTAGCAACTTCTCTAGAGCATTCAGGATTCCACCAAGGGGGGGAACGGTGCTTCACAACAGTAAATTCTTTCTTCTTAGGAATACTGACATCCGCAGCGGCATTTATAGCATTGACTAAAACTTGGTATGCCTCTTCAGCCGGTAAGTTACGTGACGTGTTTGCGAGTTCCCGCCGAACTGTGTCCCTATATGCGTCCCATTTGGCCTCTTTGATTTTCCACCGACTGTTAGCATAATATATTTGTTTAGTATTAACGTTGACATTGATCTGGAACTCTATTGGGAGATGATCGGATCCCATTGAATCTGTTTTAACGCGCCAATTACATAGTTCAGTGAAACAGGGGGAGCAGAGCGTTACATCAACTGCAGAAGGTCGACGGAAAGGTGATGACACCATAGTAGGAGTGCCGTCATTGTGTATCATTAGGTTGTTGTCTTCGATCAGACTCATCAAAGTCCTGCCATCCTGTCCGTCACATCTCCTCCCCACGCTACATGGTGGGAATTAAAGTCTCCTGCTATAATAAATGGAGGTCGAAGCTGGCGTATTAGATGTCTCCAATCTTCTTCCACGATAGTATGGCGGGGAGCGTGATACAGCGAGACAACAGTGAAGTTTTTACGGGCAGCTTGTACGTGCACGGCGACTGATTCAATGCTGGCGCTGCGAACGCGTAACGGGTGCCGTTTATGCGGCAGCGAATTTTTTACTAATATAGCAACGCCGCCCCACCCATCGGGACGGTCCTCTCTTATGATGGAATAATTTGGAAAGCGAACTCTTTGTTCGAACTTGAACCACGTTTCGGCCAACAAAACGATGTCCGGCTGGCTGGTGAACAATTCTCTTTGCAAGCTTTCTCTGTTAGAGTTAGCTGATCTCGCGTTCCACTGAAGGACTTTCAAAGCCATCATAATTTAGTCAGAGAGAGATTGAAATATGCCCGTGACAAGATGCCGGATATCGGAGTCATTCATGGCACTATTTTGTCTCATATTTTTCATGACGATATCAATTACATTTATTATCTTATCGATGAGTTCAGCATGCACTGTAGGCTGCCTTTGAATCGGTGCTTGTGGGGATGCCAATCTGTGAACAACAGGCTGATAAGGATTTTGGCCTATAGGAGTGACTGATTGTTGAGTCGGATACAACAATCTGCGGTACTGAGACCACTCACGTACATTATTGCGTCTGTTGACTTCCGCCTGCCGCCGGGGAGGCCGGTAAGCGTTGCTTGTCTGCCCGGGCGCATTTGAACAATGAGTTCCGTCCCCAGTGACGCTTTGTTGACACTGCGTGCTTGCAGCGGGTAGCGGCGGGAAGAGTTGAGAGTTTTGAAAGTTCGGAATGCACACGTTTGTCGGAGCAACAACTGTCGGCACCGGAAAGGACTGGTGTTGTCCGCCAGTGACCGATGCATAGGTTGGCATACGAGCAATAGGAAGTGCACCCTTGAATTCAATGTTGTTGAATGTAGCTAATTCTTGAGCTCGTCGCCGTATGTGGTATTCCGGGCAGGAGCGGTCCGTGGATGAATGTTGATCCCCGCAGTGAGCGCAAATAGCGATAGGTGAGGCACAGGATTCAGCAGAATGCGGCCCACTACATCTGGTACATCTGACTTGCGATCGGCATTGTTTGCTGATGTGCCCGTAGCGGAGACAATTAAAACACTGCCTGACAGTTGGCACATAAGGATCGACATGACATCTTGTACCGTGGATAAACACAGCTGCCGGTAAGGTTTGAGAATCGAAGGTTAACAAGCAGGTCTGCAATTTCACAATTTGGTCTTTTCCATATCTTTTCGTGAATCTTCGAACGCCTAGAATAGGGAAGGGAGATTGGACGACTTCCATAATCTCCGCTTCGTCAATGTTTGTATCGACTTTCCTGATTACTCCTAGTTTGTGCACAACGTATGAAGGAATGTAAGCTTCAATGTTTTTAGACTTTAAGACATCACTTGTAACCAAGAAGTTAGCCTTATCTGCAGTTTTCAATTCCACCTTAACTTTACTTTTTCCCACAGAAGAGATGTCAAGTATAGCATTCTTCATTTCTGGCAAAGAAAGATGTAACAGTTTTCCTAAGGCCATTGGGTGCAAACGGCCTAAGTTTTTATCCAAACATTCCATGTAAACTATGTACGGTCCACCATCTGTACGTTTGTATAAATTGAGGGGCCTTTGAGTGGATGCAGATCCCACAGGAGGAGCCTTATGTACGGAATGTTGGTTAGAAGTGAGTCCAGGAGCATTTATGACAGAGTGATCACCGACATTTGACACATTTGTAAGCGATACTTGGGTAGCATCTGCTATAAAAGTTTTGAAATTTCTAGAATCCAGACTAACCTCGCTCGGTCGTTTGTTTCCCGTGGCGGAGGAGCCGGAAACATCTGGTTCTGATAATTCCATCTGCTCTTCTACACGGTGTATTGCAGAGACGCCCCGAGCTACTTCTAACGAAGTTCGGAGGACATGCGCAGTGTCGTCTAATGTAGTTCCCGTCGAAGCTGGTAAAGAAGCCGCATCTGGATGCAGCCGCTGGTCAGCTGGTTGTTGTTGTTGTTGTTGTCCCGTGGGGGCGCCGGAACCACCACCCCCTTCACCATATGCCCCACCGTACATGGCAGGGCGTGTCACCGATAAATTTGACAGATGTTTGAGTGTCTAAGAGAAAACCGTTACGAACGTAGAATTGCGATGCACACACACTAAAACGTAAACACTAGCGTTACACGGAAGAGCGACCTCGTAGCGCGTGTTAACACTTCCACGACCGCGGGCGAACTGTCCCATTTGAATTTGCTTACTATATTCATCTCTTTGTCTCCCTCTGCGATTTTTACCCCACACACTTCCCTCTAACGCTAAATTCACAATTCCTTGATGTCTAAGAATGTGTCCTACCAATCTATCCCTCCTTTTAGTCAAGGTATGCCAGAAATTTTTCTCCCCAATTCTGTTCAGTACCTCATTAGTTACGCGATCCACCCACCTAATCTTCAGCATTCTTCTGTAGCACCACATTTCAAAAGCCTCTATCCTCTTCCTGTCCGCACTATTTATCGTCCGTGTTTCACTCCCACACAAATGCCTTCAGAAAGGACTTCCTTAGGCTTAAATCAATATTCACTGTTAACAAGTTTCTCTTTTTCAAGAACGCTTTTCTACCAATTCTTTATTTTATATCCTCTGTACTGCGACCATCATTTGTTATTTTACTGCCCAATTAACAGAACTCCTCTACCTCCTTTATTGTTTCGTTACCTAATCTAATTCTTTCAGCATCGCCTGATTTTCTTACACTGCACTCCATTGCCCTAGTTTTGCTCTTGTTAATGTTCATCTGATATGCACCATTCAGCACACTATCCATTCCGTTCAATTGCTCTTCCAGGTCCTTTGCTGTATCTGAAAGAATTACTGTGTCATCGGCAAAACACAATGTTTTTAATTCTTCACCCTTAACTTTAATGCCTTCACCAAATTTCTCCTTGCTTTCCTTTATAGCTTGCTCAATGTACAAATTGAATAACAATGGAGAAAGACTACAACCCTGTCTTACTCCCTTTGCAACCACTGCATCCCTTTCATGCCCTTCAACTTGTATTCATGGTGAATTCCGCAGTGGCATGACTAGTTTTCTAGCTTCTTCGCAACCCAAGTCGAGAAAACAGTGACGGAACTTAACCAGAGGAGGATCGAAGATTCCAATTACGTTGACAGCGCTGTTATCAGAGGCGGAGATCGTATCTGATTGTTTGGAGGACGGGTAAGGAAAACGGCCGCGCTGGTTTGAAGGAAGACGTCCGGCCACTGAGGTGTGACGGCCTACAGAAAATGTTTATCTGCATGAGCGGAAGCTGTGAGGATACAGGGTTTTAGGTTTGTAACCTCTTTGGTAAGTTTTGGCCGAACGATAGTTATCGTTGGCGTGCAGCGAGAGCTGCTGGCAACAATGCGTAGTTTGCAATGTTCTTTCTTTGTTGTTCGCAGGGTTGCCAAAGTCAGTGGTTTCCCACCGAATCTGGTGGTTTTTTAAAGCCGACAGTGGGAAAAAATGTGAGTCAGTGCGAGGTGGAAAAGTTCGTGGACTTTTACGATTTCATTAGATAGTTCCAGAAGTAATATAATGCTAATTTGAAATTATTAACGAATATGGACAGATAAATGACTAGGAAATGTATCACATTATTGGATAAAATGTAAAATTCTTAGGAGTTCAAAGATATTAACAATGGTATGACTCATTGCTCATTGTTGTAGGCTGTTAGTTCGTGTTAACTTTCTTTTTTCTCAGATTTGATTACGTTGGAATATAGCTGAAATCTATATCTTCTGTCATAAAATAGACAATAGTATGACAAACTTCCTGGCAGATTAAAATTGTGTGCCGGAACCGGGACTCGAACCTGGGATCTTTGCCTTTCGCGGGCAAGCGCACTATCGACTGTGCTATCCCGACACGACTCACGATGCCGCCTCACAACTTTACTTCCGCCAGTACCTCGTCCCCTACTTTCCAAACTTCACAGAAGCTCTCCTGCAAACACGCAAGACTAGCACTCCTGGAAGAAAGGATATGGTGGAGACATGGCTTAGCCACAGTCGGTAGTGCGCTTGCCCCCGAAAGGCAAAGGTCCCAGATTCGAGTCCCGGTTCCGGCACACAATTTTAATCTGCCAGGAAGTTTCATATCAGCGCACACTCCGCTGCAGAGTGAAGTTTCATTCTGGAATAGTATGACTGACGCTGACCATCTTTCCAGACTGGATTACTTTCTGTTTTCAAGTTCAAATATTTTACAATCTGCTGTCTGTACCCGACAAGCATTGCAATGGCTCAAAGTAATTATTGATTGTTTTTATATGTAACATGTTTACTGATGTGCTTTTGAATGAACATTTTTTTTTTTTTTTTTTTTTTTTTTTTTTTTTTTTTTTTTTTTTTTTTTTTGTATTTCCGTCTAGTGTGTATATAGATAAGTCAGGTACATAAAAACTCCTTTAAAATGCATAGTTCCGTCCAAATTTCCAATCCATCGTTCAAGAACAAACGAATAGACAGTGGGTTTTTTTTGCATGGGAACTTCGGAAAGTTCGGTGGTTTTTGGTGGGATTTTACGGTCACTTCGGTGGTTTTTATCATGGCCTCGTTGGCAACACTGGTTGGCCGGTGTGCGGCAGTCTTCCGCCAACCGCAGAGCGAGGCAGTAGCATGTCGGCAGTGAGTTCGTAACCTGTGTATAGTGGTAGCTAAAGTTTTTGCCATTCCGTCGTATCCCATACGGGTTGCAGTTGCATATTGAAATGATTCAGTGTGGACTTTTAGACACTCATCGTAGTGGCACGCAGTTATTTTAACAGTGTATTTAAAGGGAAGAGTTTTTAACATTTGTCGTTCCATAATAAAGGAAGTTAACAAAGTTTACTGTTATGGATCAACCTAGTAATTGTCCGCATCCCATGCCGTCAAATCATTGGAACAATTATTAAATGATTAAGCATAAAATAGAATGTAACGGCAACTTCGCCCATCGAGGATTAGGTGGACGCAGCTGTGACGTTACAACGCGTGCGCCTCTGGTGTACTAACCATCGCGCCATTTCGCTCATTGAATGTCAGCGGGCACTGTGACAGATTCGTCCTACAGCAAATGGAGTTTCTCGTCGCGTAAAACGATCAAGTCGCTTTCGCTACGCTTTCAAATTTCGGTAGTGCTTGCTAAATGAGTGTACTGTATTTAATAAGACAAACCGAGCACTGTCAAAGGATTAATCGATGCATCCAGCGACTACAAAGCTGGCCGCGCCACAGAGCGACCTAATGTTTCCGGTGGTCAGCTTAATCCACGGGTGACAAATGAGGCGTTCATTCGCCGGTGTTTACTGCCGGCACCATTGCTGGCATTAGCATCAGCGCCGTAAATCAAAACGGCGACTCGCAACGCACAGTGCCCAGTGCGCGGACGTTAAGCCGCCACAGCCCCTCTCCTGACAAATGATGCTGGCTCTGGGCCGCCGGCGGTCTGGTCATCAGCGCCGTTATTCGATACCAACATTCACGTCTCGTCCTTCGAACGAAGGCTAAGCTCACAAGTGGAATTGCGACGACCATTCCATATAAAAATTCACCGGAAGGGGTCTAAAGCCGTCGGCACACAGAGCATGTATCTGAACGAGTGGGGCCAATGTGGCAAGTTTCTGACGTCACAACGAGAGAACCGCACGTTGGGGAGCCTTTCCCAACGCGTGGGGCAGTATCAAGCATGCCAGATATTCTCAACGAGCGTCACGATCACCAATAAGGTGGGAGAACGTCTCTGACGTCACACCAAGTGGCTCTATCCGAGGAAGGGGGGGGGGGGTGGCAGTTCTTTAGCTCTTTTCGGTAGAGAGACGAAGAAGCCATATTTCCCGTCGTATTCTAGAACTGAGAATCTCTCGAAAACCGGCTATTAAGGTACTATTTGTTGGAATAAATGACTGGAAACGTTTTATACATGGTTAAAAAATTTCCGTATTAATCTGCCGTTTCAAGGCAGATCTATCCACACCAATAGTTCTTTGTATAATTTGTTGTAATTACATGTTAACAACCGACATATAACCCAGTAGCATACACGATACGTCTAATACCGTAGGTGAGAATACCTTAGTAATGTAATTGTCCGTAGCGTAGGGACCAAGTCGTGGATTGCGAAATTCATAGAGGTTGCGGTATTGGTTCAAGGTTTTGTATCCCATCCTCGTCGCCACTTTTGTGTCTCGTTTCCGCCGGTTGTCTTGGGTGTCGGTGGCCGAGTAGAAAGAGACCGACACAGGGAAAGAGGATGGACGCGTGTGCAGGTAGAGCGCCCGAGGTGACCAGCCAGGGGGACAGCAGAAAACTAGAAACACTAAGCTACTTTAGAATAAGATGTATATTTTGTAGAAATAATACAATACTTAACTTGGAGAGCAGCAGACTAGTAGAATGTTGATACATAGTTTAGGTAGAGTCTGCCTACTGATGAGAGACTTTCTTAGTGCCTGTGTTAATCCCAAGTGCCCGATGCAGTTCAGTGGTGGCCACGAGCGGAGTTGTAGCAGAGGGCGCTCGTGGCTGACGCCGTAAGAACGCCGCGCCGTGCGGCGTAAGTACGTGACGCGCACTTCAGACTTGTGCGACACCTCACAAGGCTCCACATAAGCAAATATTTTTTCTTCTTTTATTCCGTTTTCTGATAGTCTTTTCAGTCTATCCTATAAATTTGCCGGCATTAGCGTCAGCGCCGTAAATCAAAACGGCGCGCACGCAACCCACAGTGCCCAGTGCTGGACGTTAAGCCGCCGCAGCTCCTCTCCTAACAAATGATGCTCTGGGCCGCCGGCGGTCTGGTCATCAGCGCCGTTATCGGATACCAACATTCATTTCTCGTTCTTTGAACGAAGGCTAAGCTCGCAAGTGGAATTGCGACGACCATTCCCTAGAAAAATCCAGCAGCAAGAGTCTAACACTTGCTGTTATTCGTGGCAACGTGCGACAAACGAGTCCAACGACGCGCCTGACAAACCCGAGTGGTCTCGTACTCAGGGAAGGGGCGTGAGGGAGCGGAGGCAAGAATCCCGCATCGCCGTACTCGAGGTGGCATGCCGCGCACACGATACCTGCATCCAATCAAACTTCGTGCCGTACACTTGCATCCCCGGATATTTGCGATCACTCTTTCGGCAAGTGTTTTGAGTGGTGATTCTCAGGTAAGAGCGGACCTTCCCCACTTTCGACCTGCCCATGGCCTGCCGCGGTGGCCGAGGGGTCTGAGGCGCTCCAGTCACGGTCTGCACGGCCACTACGGTCGGGTGTTCGAATCCCCCCTCGGGCTTGGATATTTGTGCCGTCCTTAGGATAAGCTAGTTGATAAGTAGTTTGTAAGTTTAGGGACAGATGACCCAGTAGTTGAGTCCCATAAGCTATACAAACATTTGAACATTTTGAACCTGCCCATGTCCGCTTCTGAGCCGCCTAACTGACAAACGCTCCTCCTTCGACAGCTTGAAATTATGTTCCCATGTGAATGTACCAATTTTCATTATTCTTAGTCCCATACTACGATTTTTACATTTAGTAGTTGTATATAATAAAAACATATAAGATGCGTCCGAAAAGTTCAGTGAACAGTCTCAGGAAATATAGAAAAACAAGAGTTACAAACAAAATAACTGACCCTGAAAGTAATCACCGTTGGCTACAATACAGATCTGTACACTTGTTGGAAACTGTCAGAAAACTATTGTTGTGGAATCGCATTGAGCACTGAGGTCACGAGTTGTTTGCTCTCCGCAACCGTTGTGAAGCTTACGCCTTTCAGGGCTATCATTCTCAAAGACAGCCGCCGATCATCCACAAGCATCCGTCGCAATCGTTCCATGTTGTCGGACTGTGACTGTGGACGGTCGAACCGAGCATGTCTCATCTTCGACACCTTTCTTTCCGTTTCTAAAGCGTTTAAACCACTCAAACACTCACTCGTTACTCACTACTTTAACACCATACGCTTGCACTAACATCTCATGGGTCTCCGTCACGGTTTTACCTTCTTTGAAACAAAACTTCATAGTAAGCGTTGCTCCATTTTGCGCACAACGTTGCAGTGGCACGAGTTCTCAGATTGCCTCTGTTAGATGGGTTGCAACGTGTACCACCGCTTCACTGCAGTGCTTTGCACCACAGGCGGAGGTCGATGACATGTCCCTCAAGGTTGATGCGCGGACACATCCTAGCTATCGCGGTTTGTAAAATACGGGACCATTCACCGAACTTTTGAGACGCATGTTGTACTTTGAACTACTGTTACGTAGCAACAGAGGCACTGATACGGTTTAGCCTTCTGAAATAAAGCTTTTTTTTTTAAATACTTAAAACTTTCGCAAACGAAACCAATACCATACACTATGTCAATATGCAATTAAAATCACGAGACAAAGAAACTTTTATACAAATGCGTACCAAACCAGACATACGTAAACACAGAGGACAGCGATGCGGTCGCCAACGCCTACGTAGGCCAACAGCGGTCTGCTGCAGGTGTTAGCTCAGTTACTGGCTGCTACAATGGCAGATTATCACATTTTAAGTGAGTTTGAACGGCGCACGAGAGATGTGTCACAGCATCAAATACTTGTAAATCTATCGAACCAAACTGCATCGTCATCAGTCCGTAGCTTACACACTACTTAAACTAAACTGGGGAGAACACACCCATGCCCTAGAGAGAACTCGAACCTCCGACGGCGAGCAATTGCGCGCTCCGCAGCGAAGCGGCTTAGACCGCTCGGCTACTCCGGCTTGCAACAGCATCTCCTAGTAGCGATGAGGTAGGAATTTTCGCGTACGACTATTTCATGAGTGCACCGTGAATGAAGGCATTCCAGAAAACATCTAATATCCGACGTCGTTGAGGCCAGAAAAAGATCGGGTCCAACGACCACTTGAAGGAACCGTTCAACGTGACGCAATTTGCTGCAGATTCCAGTGTTGGGCCGTCAAGGGTGAGTGTGCGACATGGGCTATCAGAGGCAGAGGGTCACTCATGTACCCTTGCTGACTGCGAGGGACAAAAGTTAACGCCTCGCCAGGACCAGTCAACACCGACATTGCACTGTCGAGGACTCGAAACATGTCTGGAGATGTGACATTACAGATGCAGGGGGAAGCTGACTGTTTCCATGTAAAAGGCGGATTTTTCCAGAGCGTTGGTTTCCCCATTGTGAGATTACCACCCAATAGAAATACTGGTAATTAATAGCATTTGATAATAAAACAGTATGAAGTTCACTGCAAACATTGACCATGCCAATGCACTAAATGTTACACAACTTTAATCGTATTAATTATAGTAGCAATGGATGTACGCAGTTGAGTGAAAACAGTTACAGTTAGGCCAAAGGTAGAAATTCTCCACATTGAGATTTGCTGTGTGCTTTTAGCTGACGGGAGGCAAGCGAGCAGGCCGACGTTGGTGGCTTGTTCCACCTTAGGATTTTCCAGGTTCGTTTCCGGTGAGGGGAGAGAGGGACAATGGCGAGTGCCAGGCACAGTGCAGTGCAGTGCACAGCGTGAAAAAATATTCTAATACTACTGGCATTTGAAGTAATACGATGCAGTTAGGAACCTTTAAGGCCCTCGTTACAAAATAGCCTGTTGATAAATAAACAATACATTAGCTGATATAGTCACATCTGGCGTATTATGTTTAATTGACAATGAAAAGTAATAAATTACCAACGAAGACAAGACAGTTACACAACTAGCATGGCAATGTTTGTTTATAAAAGTAATATATTAACTATTCCTCATTTTATTTTCAATTAACCTTGTGTATTTTATCTTGAAGTATTCAGTTAAATCACTTATCTGTGACATCAGAAATTGCACGATTATGATAAATAGTACAAAGGATGTTTATACCAATATAAAAACCTAAGAAGACATTTATTTAATGTGTAGTGTAATTATTTTGATTTTAAGTAAAGTTTTAGAAATGTGTTGGCTGAGCGCTGTACGTTGGCAAATTGGTTAGAACAGCTCACATGGGGAAGTTGATGACGTAGGCGAAAAAACCCCGGCAGTTGAGCTTTTGGCGCGCACGCTAGGGCAGGAAGTGACGAGTCGGGAGCACATGGGGTAGCTGGCCGGGCGACGTCGCTCTGCATCAGTCGGCATGTGGACCTCCAGGTGGAGGTTATAGATTTGTGTGTGGCAATCGCCACGTGTGGTTGCTCGTCGTAGACTGCACCAAGTTGAATCGAGTGCTACTGTGTGTTGTGAATATTTAGCCAGTGGAACAAGGTGTGCATCGCACTAAAAGTGACTGTTTTGTTAATGTAACACGTGTCGTCGCATAGGCATGAACGTAAACGGTGTTTGAGACAGGCACATGGTGTGAAAACAATTTGCAACAAATATTCACTTTGTCTGGGGGCTGACGAGCTATAATTTTTTTTGATAGATGTGTCGACATACAGACGTATCAGCCACAGGGTTCTAATATTGTGAAATAACATAAAGTGAACTTTCACGTGTTTTCAAAAATAGTAGTTAGTACACCCTTTTCTCTCATGAACTTACTTTATTATGAATTTGTTTTGTTAATCATATGTAGGGAAGGAAAGCTGCGAACTTGTGATATCATCCCCTAGAAAACGAGCCAAACAGTCGCAATCACAGTTCCAGTGTTTTTGCATGTTTAGGAATTTGGTTCGCAGCTGGTGGTTGTGAGTTTAAAATATTAATCTTTCCCTATTTTAAACTCTCATCCCGACCTTCACTCTCGCACCATCCGGCCGGCTACCAGTTTGTACCTAGTGAATGTGATGTGGTCAGAAACTGGAAACGCTTGGCTGAGCGAGGGCGGCTATTCCAGATTGCTACCGAAATACAATATAGACACACACACACACACACACACACACACACACACACACACACACACACACATTGCAAAAATCGATATAAAATCAGGAAATGATCGTACGGCAAATATAATTATATGAATGGATTTAGGAGACTTGAGAGAACCAAACGCCTTAATTACAATTTCAATATCCCTTACAGATAAAAAGCCGACAAATTTCAGCACTATAATAATAAGACTTACATTTACAATTATTGATAGGTAGTATTTATCAGTAACAGATTAAGAAACAAATGGGCAGCATTGAACCACGTTACCTATCTTAAGACATACCACGTTATTTCCGCATTCTTTCAATAAACTTTGTTTTACTCTCTTGTTCTGCTTTTCGTTGAGGTAGTAATATTCTAGTGTCAGAACATAGATTCCACCACAGAAACACAAAACATGGACCTAGCAAAGCGCATTACATTTATATATGTATTTTATTATATTTAATATTATTCTTAGTAACGTTCATTTTTGTAATGTAGAATGTCAAATATTTCACGGCCGACTGAAAATAGTAGATATGCAGCTGATAATTTATATATAAACAATTATATGTATTTGTTAAAAAGAACTGAATATTTACATAAAAACCATGATAAATTAAATATTATTTGTGTAACTATATTTCGACAGCGGCAGTATATTTGAACAGTGAGATGTCATGCTTAATGGGTACCTGAGCAAAGAGCTTCAGTCTCAACCGATTTTAGTATTGTTAAATATATATGTGTTTGTTAAATGTAAGCCGCGGTGGAGTAGCCGAGCGGTCTAAAGCGTCTCGCTGCGGAGCGCGCGGTTGCTCGCCGTGGAGGTTCGAGTCCTCCCTGGGGCGTGTGTGTGTGTGTGTGTGTGTGTGTGTGTGTGTGTGTTTTTGTCCTTAGGTTAGTTTACCTAGGTTTAAGTAGTTTGTAAGCTACGGACTGATGACCACGCAGTTTGGTCCGATAGATTTACAAACATTTGAACATTTGTTAAATGTAAACAATGTAGGGAGGTGGACAAAGCATTTAATTCTGTGATATTCAAATGTGTAATATTTTGGAAGGGAAATTGTATTTTAAAGATGAGGCGTTAGGATGCGCGGAAGGATACAATTTTGGGAGCAGGTAGAGCATGCTTTCGAACGCTTGGGAAGGGACTCGTAACTTGGACGTGGTGGTGAAAGGTTGTGACGCTGGGCGGTCTGAAGCCGCGTTACGAACTTGTGATTTATAGAGATAGGCATGTGTGCACTATGGACGTTATTATGGCTGTGGAACTGTGTTAATTCAGTAATCGTGTACTCCTGTGATGACGAACTGTGTTTTATAACAAATACTGTAATTAATCGCGGATTAGTTTGGAACTGCAATTTTCGATGGACTTCACTAATTTATGAGTGATAATTTGGAACTTTTACTGTAGGTCTATACTCGGCTGGCCGGCAACCATACTCTCCACACACGAAGATTATTGAGCATTTGCAGTGCCTTGCAACGTGCTGTGCAGGAGAGACCTGCAGCCGCTCGTACTCTTACGGATTTCTGGACAGCCCTGCATAACGCATGGTGTCAGTTCCCTCCAGCACTAATTCAGACATTGGTCGAGCCCAGTTCGCGTCGTTTTGCGGCACTTCTGCGTGCTCGCAGGAGCCCTCAACGGTATTACACACGTGTACCACTTTCTTTAGCTCTTACGTTTTGCTCTTTTAAGTATAAATATAGCCCCCTACTACTTCCATCCGAGTTGTAGTTTGTTTACTCACTTATCGAGATGCAAATAGTCCTTCGCCATGGGAGAAACAGGGAACTAAGATTACGAAGGTTCGCCGATTATTTTGAGCGCTGCGTTTCCTGAACATTGCTACCCATGGATAACACTTCCTTGAGAAGAAGCCTATGGCGCCACTTATCATTGTACTTCTTACACTACTAAATATTAATCTGTTAAGTGACTGTGTTATCAGTCACCTGCTCTCTCTTTACGCTTTTCTTTTCAACAAACTGAGTATTACCGTTTTTCCCATAGCCTTTTTTTTCCTTATTTGTTTTTCCTCTTTCACTGTGAGTTTCACCCATAGATACTTGGTTAGCAGCTGATTGTTATTCATTGCGTAATCTCTGCACTTAGTGTTTATTCATCTACTAGCATGTACATTCATTAAGCAACTGTACTAAAATTTAAGTGTTAATTTTATACGATCATATGAACATATCTTTTATTATAATCTATTTGGTTCCAAACTGCTTCAAATTTCTGTAACCGACTTTTGTACGTTTTATAGCCTTTACTGTGTACCAATCCACTTGTTTGTCTGTATAGAGACCAGAAGAAGGGCACTCAAGCGCCCGAAACCGGTCGTCCAAAATAAATCATCACAAGCAACTGGTTGCTGAATTTTATTAATTTACTTCCTTGAGACTTCTTCACTTTGCGATATGGACCACTGTATTGAGCAGAAGGCCTACCATTGGTCGTTGAAATAACTTCCATACTCATGATCAATTACGCAAGCACAGTGAGCGTACGTTCTCGTGTTTCGACCAACGTAACGTCACGTCACAGACATTGTGGTGGCGTAACCCTTTTGCAGCAGGGAAAGCGGTGTATGTCACTACCACCTAGAGATAAGGCCGCGCCGCTCTCGTGTGACGTCAGGCAGAGTAGGTTGCACGCGCATAGCTGACTGGCTCGCTGCTTCGGCATTGGTGGGCAGTGGCCCAGTGGCTACCCAGTCAGCTATGCGCGCTCAACCTACTCTGTCTGACGTCACACGAGAATGCTGCGGCCTTCTCTCTAGATGGTGGTGGTGCATATATCGACAGGGAGTAACATCGTCCAGGGGCGGGTGGTGGTGGTGGTGGTGGTGGTGGTGGGCATCCAACCTTTCGGAGAAGGTAAAGCCGGAAACTTTAAGTGTTGCAAGTGTCCGGACACCGTCAAAGTGGCATCCAACCAGATGTCGCCCAGTACTCCAAACAGCGTGCTGTTGGCGTCACGGACGGCCTGCTCCCAGAGGTCTTGACCGCTTACGAGCCGCGTCAGCGGTGCCACGCTTGTCACCAGCAAAACATCCTGTCGACGAATCAACGGCAACAGCACCACAATCACCGAATAAAGTTCTGAGATCGGCCGTCTTACACAGGCGTATGTGCAAATGACATGAAGCTATCGTAGCAGACCTCAAAGATACGACGGAGTGACTTCAGACGAGGCCAGGGTTTGAACAGATGTAACGTAAACTTAACTGCAGTGGCATAGTAGTTCTTTTCCTTAAAGCGTTAATTAGAATACAACACACGACGAAACTCAGAGACGTAACACACAGTACACACTTACACATTAATACTAATTCTGATCAATTAGTGTATAAAGACTATGTAGAACCTACAGATTATTCGAAAACCACACTTTCTTCGGAGCTCTGGACATATTATACAGCTATAGAGTTCTTTGTAGAAAATCTGAAGAGTTCTGCAGATATCCGCGAAAAGAATTACTATCGCCATTCTGAATAGTGGCACAGTTGCCAAGTTGACAACATTTAGTATTTTTTTTTTCCTTCTTGTATCAGAGTCTTTGGTAGATATTCTATAGTTCTGGACCTTTCTGTATTTCTTTTTTTGCAGAATTTTGCGAGAAAACGTATTTTAACAGTTCTGAGTAACAATGAAGTTTTAATTTTGAAATAAATCTTTGAAATAAGAAAGCGTGTACAATTTCGTTCGTAAAAACTTTGCTTTAGAACTAATACATTTTATTTCTAAGTAGTAAGGAATCTGCGTAACATTTAAAATTGTGTAAACGATTGTCAAGTAATATTTGGCCTGCAGCATGTTCACTTTGCTCTTTTTGTTGCAGTAATTTACTCACATTCTAATTATCTAGAAATAATCACTTTCAGTACAGTTAAAGGAATTGATGTTTCCTTCTAGTTACAAATTTAAGCCTTGAGGGGGCAGCTAGACCCACCTAAAACGCTCAATAACATGGCTAGCTGTGCATTTGAAGTATTCTTTCAAGCAGTGTATATTCCCCCTGCTAAAATTTTACTGTCGGAGCTTGAAACACTTGTAGCGGTTCACGTTAACAGTGTTAAGAATGTGGGCGCGCGCGCGCAAACACACACACACACACACACACACACACACACACACACACACACACAAGAGAGAGAGAGAGAGAGAGAGAGAGAGAGAGAGAGAGAGAGAGAGAGAGAGAGAGCCGAACTCATCTTAATTTTGTCTTACCCCTGTAATCGACACTAATGAATTATGATTCATGCTGATGAAAAGAAAAGGGGGGGAAAAGGTTTGTTTCTCTGTAAACGATATTGGTAGCGCTTCTCGCGTTCCCCATACCAGTTCGTCACCGACTGGTGCACAGGTGTTTTAACTTGAGAATCAAACTGTGTAAGGATCGTGCTATTGCCAAAAGTCGTGTCTTTTGAAATGAGGTATTGGTGAAGCAGTCGGTTGATTATATAGCGTTAAATGAGCAGCCGACGATACATATAAGGGCAAAGAGCGGAATTTTAATATTTGCACATTACAAGAAACCTTACAGAACTGATTGACTGGCGCTATCAGTGAGGACCGTTGGACTGAGGAGTCTACCACTGTACTCGAGCGGAGGGAGCGATCTAACGCATGTTCATAATGCATGCTGTGGCGAAGTGATTCCGCGACAGTAACATCCCTGTAATGAACTGGCCTGCACAGGGTCCTGACTTGAATCCTATATTACACCTTTGGGACCGCGGTGTAGTGGCCGAACGTTCTAAGGCATATCGCTATGAAGAACGCTGTTGCTCGGTCGGAGGTTAGAGTCCTCCCTAGAGAATGGGTGTGTCTCTTGTCCTTAGGTTACTTTAAGTTAGTTGAAGTGGCTTGGAAGTCTAGGCAGTGTGGTCCAATATTAACACCTTTCGGATGTTTTGGAACGCCGACTTCGTGGCAGGGCTCACCGACCTACTTTGATACCACTCTTCAGTGCAACACCCCTTGAAGAATGGGCTGGCTTTCCTCAAGAAAAATTCCATTACCTGATTGAACGCATGTCTGCGAGAGTGAATGCTGTCATGAACGCGAAGGGTGGGCCAACACCATGTTGAATTCCAGCATTACCGATGGAGGGCGCCACGAACTTTTAAATTTTCAGCCAGGTGTCCGGATACTCTTGATCTTATAATGTACACGTTTATTGGACAGTTCGATTTCTCAATAAAAACTTGCGATATCAAACTGACATAGCATACAAACTGCCAAGTGCCCCTGGACTATAACTGTGGACATCCAATGCTAAGTGAAACATCTTTCCTAAGATTTTCTGTGATGACGATCCACTAACCATGAAGTAAAGGGAGTCTACACGGAACTGCCCTATTTTTTTCCCTTTGATTAAGATCTGATTTGTCCTTTGTTGCAGCTTATTTTTGGTGAGCTTTTATGTTGTCCGGCCAAGTGAAAATGGCATCAGTTCAGGAGAAGGATGAACGATTTAAAATCCATTGCCACCGTGTACTAGTCGCGCAAATCCAGTTGACACTAGGTGCGTTGGCTGCTAGGAGAGAGCATAAAGGCATTTGCCCAGTTACGATCGCCACCGTAAGCCTCTGCGCCAAGTGTCAGTTTGCGTGACGAGAAACGACAGCTTCCTTCTGTTTACAAGGAAGTAGAACCAGTCGTCCAGAGGATAAAGACAAGGCACAGTTAGTTTCTTGACATAGTCACCATCTGAGGCGGCATGTAGGACGCCACGTAGGATGTTTCGAAAGAACGAACCGAGAATGTTCGCCAAGCTTTCCAACGAAGTCAAACGAAAATCACATTTTCACTTCACGGGAACTGCAGATGTCTCCTGCAACTATTCATAAGGTCTTCAAAGAGCGGTTCTATCTGTATTCATGAGAGGTGGAGATTCCGCAGGGCACAGAACCTATTGACAGGGAACGGCGATATGGATTTGCATGTGAAATGCTTAACCGAATACACCGGATTCCTACTTTCTAGTTAATGTTTTCTGATAAGGTCACAATTACTGTTTCTGTAAATGTGAATAGCCGTAATCTTGCCTTTTGTGGGAACACAGATCATGGAAAAAGTGCAAAGTAACCCGAAAGCGAACATGTGTTGTGGCTTCATATGCGACAAGGTAACTTGACCACTCAGCAAAGGAACGACGTATCTAGACATGTAGCAGATCTTTGCTTTTCATAAAGTTGAAGACCTGCCATCAAACCTTTGTTTTCAACAAGATGACGCACGTGGCACTGGTCGTTGGATGTGAATCCGACACCTCCAGGACGTTGGACTGAACGAGATGGAGACACGATGTGGCCTCCACGTATCCCTTACGTCACACCTACGCTACACCTCTGCAATTTTGTCTCCTAATATGCTGTTGTGTTGTGTTTAGTATAACTTAGTTTATTAGTTTGTAAGTTTAGGGACTGATGACCCTGAAGTTAAGTCCCATAAGCATAACAAATGTTTAAACATTTATACTGAAATACCCTCCTTTCCCTTTTCTTCCAAATAACATTTTATATTAGGAGACAATGCTTTGCGCGCTGGGTGTCGCGAGCCACAGGCTGAAAAAGAAATGCTGAATATAATATTATTACAGTTATTTTCAGCGCACTGGTGCAGGTCTCAAGATGAATGGATCCCTACTCAGGGTATCCAATCGTGGAAAGAAGCCCGCCGTGGTGGCGTGGCCGAGCGCTCCAATGCGCCTTCCTGCGGAGCACACGGTTGCTCGCTGTTGGAGGTTCCATTCCTCCCTCGGCCAGGGAGGCCTAGGGACTGATAACCGCAGTAGGTAACAGTCGCTTAGATTTTTAAACATTTGAAAGGAGCCCTGCCGTATAACTTGGAATCAAAGGGGTGTGTCATGCTGGTGGATGTCCGCGTCAAATGTGTATGCCCATTATACATTAACGTGGAAAACTTTTTTTCCGTTGGATGAAAGTCTGGTCTAGAAAATGAATACTACTGTAATAATGCACTTACCCTATTATCATGCTAGGCGGGTTACACAGGTAATGGATACACACCTGCAAAAGAGCGAGAAATCAAGTATTAGATTAAAAGTTGAACAAGTGGCTGACAATGTAAATCATGCGTGTTATATATTATGTTTAACTTTCGTCATATTTACACATATTCGATAACTGCCAGGCGTTCGCGTCACCTAATGATGTTGCCACACATCATATTGCACAATGAGAACATTACCTTTATGAATGTATCCTGGACGGCATCACAAACATGTTCAAATGTTTGTATGGCTTTTGGGACTTAACTACGGGGTCATCAGTCCCTAAACTTACGAACTACTTATGAACTAGTTCACACTAAGGACGGCACAGATATCTATGTCCGAGGGGGCGATTCGAACCCCCGACCGTAGTGGCCGTGCAAACCATGACTGACGCGCGCCTCAGTCCCCTCGGCCACCGCAGCCGGCGGACGGCATCACAGCATCCGTTTAATATTACTGATACCAATATTAAGTCATTGCTACGCGGCGTAAAAATGAGAAAGAATGCATGTCCACAATTGTCAACGCGCTAACATAGCTACTTTTGAGACGTAATGATCTTTACGGGAGAGGATTTAAAATCCAAGGTAATTAACGTTATCAAAGGAAACCTATATAGTTAAGAATACCTCATAACTCTTAATTACTACTGTCAGTTGGGTTACAAAGAAGTAAGTGGAAATAAGACAAGAGACTGAAAATCATCAGCCATAAATTTTTAATGCGTTTATTGCAGACGAATTTCAGCCCCTGTGCAGTTATATTTAGAGCATTATATCAAAATCATAACTTTCGTTAACATATATGTAAATAAAAAACAAAACTTTTTACAGCTGATACTGTTGTGTGTTGATCGTTCGTTCTTTTGGACATCACAGCAGGCTTGCACTCTTACGGAAATAGCTGAGGTGGAGCGAATAATGTGTAAAATAGGGGAAGGCAGAATGTGTGGATGACGTGAAAGCTTGGGTTGGGCAGGAGACGAGCTGGTGTAGTGCGTGCCCCCAATGTCATCAGCCAGTGGTCGGCACGACTGCCTAAGAAGTGCCAGAGATGGGTTCCAAACCCAACGTGGCACATATTTTCAACTTTGCCCAATGATTATTTAGCGAATATCGTAAATTCTTTTCCTTCGTAAGACGAAAGTAGTAATTGAGTTTTAATATAAATAATACTAAATTATTATAACACACAAGAAAGGAACTCATTTTAATAACCACAGGGTTAACCAAAATTATAACAACAGAGGTTCCCTAAAGAATAGACAGAGACAGTAACATATATCGTGGAAACCTGGTCGAATTGAGTTACAGAAAATAAACGCCACGCATATGGCCTGCCGTTAGGATCCCTACTCGCAATTTCGTTCATTATGAGTCAGGCAGAAACGTTCTTCGAAACACGTCTACAAACAGGAAATTGTATGTTTTCCACGTAGCAAGAGCGAGCTTGCAACTGCTCGCGTAACATCAGAATTAGTCCATATGACTATACCTTATGTCGGAACACGAATTTGGAGGCACACGACGAACAATGCCCATTCGTATGTCGTTGGGGTAAGTCGCGAAAGGGAGAGAGAGAGAGAGAGAGAGAGAGAGAGAGAGAGAGAGAGAGAGAGAGAGAGAGAGAGAGAGAGAGAGAGAGTGCTTCTACGTATGTGCACGACGACCAGCACAGGGCCTGCACTGTGAGTACCGGAAAAAGGAGACAGAACGCTTAAAAATGCTTCCGCGGCTGGACCGAGGACTTCGGAGGAGGCACGTTTGACGCAGCCACCCGTTGTAAGGTGGCTACTGAATGGAAATTTCCTACCTTACGTTTTGGGATTATTTATGTTGGCAACAACATATATATATAAACATCTTTGTTGGGTTCGCAACGATTATCTTTGGCGGCCGATAGGCGGGTTTTGCTCGGCGTTGCCGCGCGGGGAGTCGGAGAGTAGTAGCGGAGCGTGACGGTTGCACTGGAGCTCGCGATACACACAACCCGGAGTTCATGATGCTGCTAATTTTATTTTATTTTATATCGCTTTCCGTTCAGTAGGAACCTATACACAACCTTGATTAACTTGCGGCTCGTCACTATAATTGTTGTAATAACATGGATAGGGCATTAACCAAACGTAATAAGAAAGCAGTTCCTTTCACTTTTAACATTTTAATTTTTTATAATTAATCCTTTCCTGAGGGTAGGTATGCATCCCTGTTTCAGAAACTGCGTCATTGCACGACTTCGCAACAATATGCACATTCTTCATTTTTATAGTTTATGTTACTCGTGTCGAATTTGCTGATTGCTAATTTTCTAATTTTCTTTAATTTAGATTTATTCAGTTTGATTGGTTTAATTTTGTTTGTGATTATTCTTGACGCTGTAAGTGATTGTAAGTTAATGGTAATTAAGTACATTGTAGCTAGTGGGTGACATGAACGATATGAAGTGAAGAATGAGAGTTGGTGTGAAGCGAGGTATCACTTCCCTTTTTACAACAAAATATTTCTTGCGCGCATTCATTATTTGTGTATGCAGACTAATTGTATAGTAATACTAAGACAGGGCCAACAACACAGTACGACATTCTTTTATTGTTCTCGTAAAGTGACTATCAGCTAACCAAGATTTTGCATCTTTTTAATCCTTCTAATATTACAGTCAGATAGCGTAAGTTTCGACGTGCCTAAACTTGCCTTACTTAGGTCAGCATTGCGTTGCGCACTGTCAAGTTACTCTCCTAGTAGTATTACAGTCAGATCCGTTATTTTAGTAGCCCGATACGATCTTTCATTTCTGTAGACCCCTGTTAGTACTGAAGGCAACACACGCGCACACACATTAAGTAGCCCCGTTACACACACAACCGGTCCCGTTGCGCCGTTCCCGCTGGGGACGCGACGCTAATGTCGCCCTGTTCCACACACTTCCCTGCGTCATTAGTAGTTAATATTTTGTGGGGCGTCCGCCAACATCCAAGATGGCACCGGTTTGGGGGCCCTTTTCCTCAGGCACTTGCCCAGCTGCCAGCCCTGATATGTCCGGACTCGCCCGCCCCCGGGCCATCCAACCCCATTGTGGCAAAGCAATAAACTACACCAACTATCTGACTGACGGTTATACAAAAAGGGACAGTCAGGTGAAATTAACGAATTTATTAATCTAACTGCTACAATAAAATTACATGGCTCAATAATTGACAATTTTTATATTGAATAACAGAAAAGGGGGGGGGCACGCCTGTGATTCCTGCTCGTGTCTACATGGGGTGGTTTGCTCATGGCCTTTGGGAGCTTGCAAGCCGCGCCCAGCCGGACTCCCCTGCTGCTCTGCTCTGCACTGCTCGGGGCCGACTGGTCGTCGCCACGAATCGCCGGCACTGCAGAACCCCCTTCTACCACTTGGACATGGGTTTGGAAGGGGAGCTAGGTTGCCGAAATTCATTGCTGGCCGAGCGTGCAGGATACACAGGCGTGCAAATACAACTAAGGGCACAATTTTCATCGCTTTGGTGGGCGTCTTTTAATCACTGCACCGAGAATCCGTCCGTGAGTTGCATGGGGAGTGGCGGCCGCCACACCATCACTGCCTTCGATTATTATTTTTAATCCTAATTTGCATATCAAATTAATTGTGACAACCTACGTTCGCATTAACAATTCCCGAACTTGTCTGCCTTCGGGATGCACACTTTCCCGGCTGCCACACCCACTCATCCGCCCTCAGGTCCATGCCCTCCGCCTCCAGCCACTTGGCAGTAAAAACTTATTAGGGCCACCACTAGATGTCAGCACCACAACCTATCACTGCCCTCTCCAACCCCCAGTACAGAATGGGCAGGAAACTTAAGTCTGCATCCAGAGCCAGCTGAAAGAGGTTGTATGCAAACGACGCACAGCCACACTACACGTTAAGTAATGTTCAACATTTACCTGTGACATAAATGGATCTATGTTTGCATTAACAATTTCCGAAGAAACATTTTGTTCATCAGAAATCGCCTGAGACCCACTTCCTAAGACCAGTACTATATATAAAACGAAGTCAGTTTAGATAATGTAATAATTATAACTCATGTGGCATGCAAAGTAGCACTCGCAAATAGAGGGAATACAAAGAAAATCATTGGTTATGTCAGATATATATACACTCTTATTGCGTTAAGAACTATTTGCGAATTATTGATGAAAACGATATGCTAGCCTCCTGGTGAGCAAATCAGTGACGAAGACAGTTCAAATTCGTGGGAATAGAGGTCTCTGCTACTTTGTCTGCCCCCTCCCTGGAACTACTCCATTAGTTAAAGATTGAAGCCGGATGCCAATCAATATACATGTATAAAAACTGAACGTGGGACATGTGTCCGTATATTTAACTTGGTAGCCAAAATTATTCACTGCAGACCAATGGCGGTTATGCATGAGAGTAGCCTTTAGATTCGGGGTGTGCACTATGGTGTTTCGGTCGCGGTGTGTGGCGCTGGGTGATGTGGCGATCAAAAATCCGTAATATGTGGAGCAATAGGACGAATCAACAGATGCTCAAAGATAAAAGACTCAAAGATAAAAGACTCAAAGATAAAAGACTCAAAGATAAAAGACTCAAAGATAAAAGACTCAAAGATAAAAGACTCAAAGATAAAAGACTCAAAGATAAAAGACTCAAAGATAAAAGACTCAAAGATAAAAGACTCAAAGATAAAAGACTCAAAGATAAAAGACTCAAAGATAAAAGACTCAAAGATAAAAGACTCAAAGATAAAAGACTCAAAGATAAAAGACTCAAAGATAAAAGACTCAAAGATAAAAGACTCAAAGATAAAAGACTCAAAGATAAAAGACTCAAAGATAAAAGACTCAAAGATAAAAGACTCAAAGATAAAAGACTCAAAGATAAAAGACTCAAAGATAAAACACTGGGAAACACAGACAACATTAACTGAGCATTAACTACACTGGCAATACACCAATGATCTCAACATAAACGCTGGAAAGACAACTGCAGTGCTTAGGATCAAAATACTGACAACTGGATTAGAGAGACAAATATACGTCGAGCGCACAGACATACATTACTAGACTGGCAAACTTGCCTCTGTGACTGAAGTTTGATGCCGCCATCTTGCCTCACCTAACGTCAAAAAGTTTCCGTACGGTACTACTATGATCTTCTGACACGATATGACGTTGTAAGCTTTACTAGTTGGTTTGAACACGATTTGAATTTGAGCTAACACTTCCGCATTTTCGAATCGTGTTATGAGAACATGTTACATACGGTTAAACAGTAACATTAGCGTCTAGGCTAAGACTTTCTACCATGTTGTTGTGTTGCCAACATAATCATGAGAGGTCGGCGGGATGATAGGTAAAAATTTACCGTTTCGTACAGTTAACAGTAACAGATCACTACAGAACACTAACAAGAATAAAGCTATGTGTTATCCACGACAAATAACATTTATAACGGCCATACTATTAAAAGAAAAAAACGAAGTTGATCGAAACTGGAAACAGATTAATAAAAACAGGAAACGCGACTCAGTGTGTGCGTCAAAGCAGACGATAGAATTCGTTAGAACTCTCAAAAGAATAAGGGTACACTATTATGATGACTATACTACTGAAAGAAAATACGAAGTTGAATGAAATTGGTAACAGATTAATAATAACAGCAAATCAATGCAACTCATTACTGTATGTGTTGAAGCTTACTCAAGCTTAAAAAAATTTCAGCCATGTACAAAACACGAATTTCGTACCTGTCAAAACACTAAGGACAGCCATAGTTACGTCAGTTCTTCGGTATTTTTACGACTATTTTCTGTAATAACGCAAACGACTGCTTTCACGTTCACGAAATACGGCGGCGAGACTTCACTGACACCAATGACACTGTATACGGCAGAGCCAGTCTAGTAATATATGTCTGTGCTCGAGCGTCACGGTTTCATAATACATAGTACCAATACACAGACTGTAGACATACGTTAATGTATGTCTTTCATGGAAAGATTGGAAGTCATAGGTTACTTTGGTTTAGCGGACAGTATTGCGTTACTAACAGATTAATACCATTCAGTTACGTGAGTGATTAACATCTGTGTTTGTATTCTTTATTTTAGCTTTTCTAGTGCAGTAAATAAACGGTTGAACTGCATTTAATGAGGTCCGGCTAGCGCTCGCTATGTGGCGTCACGTATACCGATATACAGGGAATGAGATTACTGATTCACTGACAATGGCACATCGGGAACTTGCCAACAATAGAGCAGGAACAGCAAACAGATTCACAGGGAATGAGAGGAATTGCCTTCACGTCACCTAGCGAGCAGTAGCCGGGCCGCATTAAATGCAGTTGTACCAAATACTTTTAGGAAAAGCTACATACTCCGAGACTTAAGAAATTTATAGTACATGCGAAAATACGATTATTGTGTAATTCTTAAATCGAGATAGATTCAAAGGAAAACACAAACATACATTAACTACACAGGCAATACACAGACTGCAGACATACGTTGATGTATGTCTGTAATGGAAAGTTGTTAAGTCATATATAAGTATATGGTGCTAAAGTGGTAAAATTGCATTGCCAGTTCCAAAATTACCTCCATGTGAATTCTTTGATTATATATACATAGGAATTCTTTGCAAGGAAAATCGAATTTATGTAGTTTCCTTTCTGATTTCGGTGTAGTTCGTTATGTTTAGAAATGCGTAGGAAACGCCATAGTTCACGAAAAGACAAATTGATATGTTAGTTACATAGCACACCAAATCACTAACAGATGCCGATGCTTGGTTTTTTCATTCTCATAACTGTGGTGTAATACCCATAAAAGGGGTATAATTTTACTTTCGGCATCGGCGTAGTGCGCTGATGTTGTTAACGGCCATTCAATGCTTTTTGAAAAATCAGTCACGTAGAATGAGGGGCGTAATTCATTATGTTGCTGATGAAATAAATAAATATTTCTGTTCCGGTCAGTAAATTAATGATCCTCCTAAAGCCAATCTTTCGTTGGCAACGACAGCACACTAAACTTCCGGCACTGCAAGTAAAATTTAACCCAGGCAGGACACAAAAAATAATTAGCTGTATCCCGCATGCCCTACAATACCATGGATAGGAAAAGTGCTTCTTTCAACGGGTATCATTTGATTTTTAAAATTTTACGACGTTCCTTCGCGTCTATGTATGTTTTCATTTAATATGAATTCTTTGCGAGGAAAATTTATGTAGTTTTCTTCAATAACCATTGCCTGATTCTAAAAAAGGTAAAGCAGTCAACAATCCGAAGATTGGTTTGAACACCACAGTGCTTTACTAGGCATGGTCCTGTTTGGAGGTGGTATGCCGTTGCCTTCCTCCGACCTTCGAACTGACTTACCCAGCCAGAAATAGGGGGACCTACAGTTTAACGTGGGTTCCGAACCACGGTGCTACTCGGTATTTTTCACATGAGCAACATTGCCAGAGGTGAAAGAAGTGGAAAGTGACAGATAAAAATCCTAGGACCTAGCGGGGATTCTATGGAGTGAAAAAAAAGTAATAATAAAAAGAATTTTAAACAGGAAAGAACTGAACGCAAAGTCTCCCACTGCAGTTTTTCCCCCTTGAATATTACATTTATTTAACTACTGATGCAACACTTAAACCCAGCGAAGCGGGTAATCATAAGCTAGTAACCTATTAAAACTACTCACGTCTATCTAATGCTACCAACAGAAACATCTCTCAGCAAGCTACATAAACATTCCTAGCACTCTATGGAAAAACATTGCGAAATGTTTAAACAAAATGTCACCGTTTAATGTGCTATGCCACCATCATCTGGTCACATAAAATTATACAATGTGGTCATCCTGTATTATTTTAAAAAAATGGTAGTTAAATAGTACATGCAACATATCACTTAGTCGAAACATGAAATACATTAGTTCAATCAGCAGCAGCTTGTAAGAAGGGACTAAGTGTCATACAAGCTGTTGATTTAACTAAGATATTTTATATTTCGATTAAGTGATATGTTGTATGTACTACATTTAACCTCAATTTTTTAAATAATGTAAGATGATCACGTATAATTTTTCGTGACCAGATGTGGTGGCACAGCCCACTGAAACCGGTCGTCGTAAAATAATTTTGTAGTGATCTTCGCTTTCTACTTTGGAAGATAATAAATCTCTCCAAACCGTCTCCACAAGCTACCATGTCAGGTATTGTCAGTACCGTTTATATATTAAGCACTAGCTTATATGCCCGTGCTTCACAACGGTGGTTAAAGAAAGGCCTATGCTCATCATGGCTTTTTTAGGCTTCCAGACCTCAGTCAGTAAAAATAATCACCGAAATCACAAAAACTGTTACACTGGATTGTCCTTCCAAAGAAATCTTATTTACATAATACAGTTGAGAGACACGAAGGAATGTCGTTATGTTTTAAACAAAAATGAAACGTGCCGAAAGAAGCAAAGAAATGTGAAGTATGTAATACACAAAGCGAAATCAGTAAAACACTATGTTCATTGGCGACAGGAAACAATCCCTCACAAAGCTCCGCCCATTTGACCTATGCCTTACCTAACTTTCACTTTAAAAAAAAAAGTTATCTGTATCGTAGCCTTAAGAACGTTAGGTATCAGTCAAACAAGGTTTTTTTTTTTAGTAAACACTAAATCGATTTATAGTTGTATGTTCGATATATCATCTTTGGTTTCGCCGGTAACGTATCTTCGATTCAATCGAATTTGAAAGGAGCGGTGTTTAGCCTATCGGAGACAGGGTTTAGCCTCTAGAGGCGGGGCTTGGAAGGGATTGTTCCCTAGCGCCAACGTTACGTATGTTTCTTGGTATTCTTAGAGATAAGATTGCGTCGCTTAATTCTGACACATACGTACGCTTTCTTGCTGTTGCTGTACTACTCCCAAGGAGGTTAGAATACTTATTTACGCAGCAGCGGCGTCTATTAGTTCTTTGGTGCACTACGGCACCTCTACCGCTTGTTCGCTGTTCTACGCCATCCACACTTCAAGCATAGCCCACGTCTGAATTTATTTCCGTGATCCCACTTTTATGAAATGATGTTGCTCCATGCAAATCCGTCAAGTAGTTTATGAGATTAGGGATCTCTAATAGACGAACTGACAAGACAGAGATAAAAAAACAGCTAAGATCGCGATAAAATTTTTTCCCGTGTTCTGGCTTTGATGAAATCATGCCTATACGTTGAACCAATGTTAGCTCAAGTTTCCTGTGAAAACCGCATGAAAATGTGTCAGAAGTTTTATTTAATACATTTGCAAAACTTATTAGAAATAGGCATATCTTCATGACTATGATGTAGCTTACATCTTACATCAGAGATCTTAGCCATTTTAAACATAACCATTCATATCTCTTGACAATGTACTGAGGCATGGAAAGCTGAAATATAAGAAGTAATAAGTATTTTATTAGTGAAGTAGAAATATCACTGAAAAAATCTTTATTCTTACGGTAGGCTCTCCGCTAGGGGGCGCTATTGTCGCTCCAAACGTGAGAAACTTCCATAGCAGTTGTAGGCATACGTTACACTGTGGTATCAGTATGTTAGTATGGATTAAAGAGGGCGAGGATTGTACCAGTTTTATATTTATTGCGTTGAACCGTATTTCCTAAAACATAGCAATCAACAAAACGATTTTCAGAAATATGGCAAACTTGAAAAGTAAGAGAGTAAATAGATTTTCAAAGGATAATAATCCGATCGCTACCAAACTTTAAACAAACACCCCCAGTGCTATCTATTAGTTTTCTGGTGCAATACGAATTTAACAGTTTCTTTACTGGTTCTTTACTACATTACACCATTCTTTCCAAGCATGAAATACACCTGAAACTTCAAAGTACTATATCTTTTCTTCCCCCGATTTGATTTTGATGAAAAGAAGCATACGTTACGCTCCAAGCTATTCTAAAATACGTGTCAAGCCCAACAAATGTTCGTGTGGTAAGTTTGGAGATTACAAAATGTTCAAATGTTTATTAAAGTGAAGGGACTTAACTGCGTGGTCATCAGCCCCTAAACTTACGAACTACTTACGAACTACCTTACACAAAAACGACACACGGATTCGAACCCCCGGCCCTAGCGGCCGTGCTGACTGGCGCGCCGCAGACCGCTCGGCCACTGCGGTCTGCTTTGGAGATTACCCTCTACAAATAGACACATGCGATTGCTTTCAGAGAAATGTTGAAATTGTGATATCCTTACTTTTTCAGATCCGATTTTGTGAAATGAAGCGTTTATGTAACCGTACAATACCCTCGTGAACGTTACCTGTGGAACCCCCCTGAAAATTCGGCTATTAGTTTTGGAGATTAACGTGATGAAAGAGAAAGACATACATGACGGTTGTAGATAAAAAAAGTTAAATTGTGGTATTCTTTCTTAACGTGATCCGATTTTTAAGAAACGAAGTCCATATGTTAACCCAAGGTACGCTGAAGTTACCTGTAACACTGTTTACATGGGCTCCCAAAACCGGATTTCGTAAACCGATTTCCCAAATCCGCTTTTGGTTGGTCATGTAAACACTCCAAAATCGATTCTGGAAATCCGCTTGTCTAAAGCGGTTTTCCAATCCCACAATCGATTTCTACTAATACTTGCCATTCTTCTCTCGTCGCCTATTTTAATTTTGCTGTTTCCTCTGCGACTGGTAGTACGCCCTCTGCCTGTCAGTAATTCTCTCTGAGCCTTGTACAACCTCCTTCAATAGCTTCGTTTATTCTGAACATTTCTATGAGTTGCATGCTGTAATTCATATTTTTTATTTTTCTGACTTTGTAATTATTTCATGTTTGCGGTTTTTCTGAGACCGGACTTCATTCGCCTCTGTAATCGCCTCCTATCGCTTGTAACTGTATTTCATTCGCATCCGTATATAATTCTAATCATTTCTATGGGTTACATGCAATAGTTAATTTTCTTTATTTTTCGGAAACTGAATTTATTCAATTTTATCGGTTTTGGGAACCACGTGGGTCCGAGCTCCGACTTCCGGGGTTTGCAGCTAGTCGCCTGAATTCACTCCACTTCTCATATAAAACCAGTACCTAGATCGATTGCTGACAGACACCGTGATTTTGTATAATGAATCCGACTTTCAACCATTTCACCTTCAGTGGAGTACATTCATATAACGTAGCCGTGTGTCGCCGTTAGCGTGTATGCTCGCGTTATAATTCAGATGTAATTTAACTTGCTATACACACGCACCATCTCTAAACAGGCACGACAGACCAGAGCCAGCTTCAAAGTGTTTTTGTATATTGTTTATTGTGCTACTTCCGACTTGCTGAATGTCGCCTGCGGTAGCGGCGCCTGCTTCCGCCTCGTCTCAGCACGCTGATTTTGTTTAGTTTCGTGTGTGTGTGTGTGTGTGTGTGTGTGTGTGTGTGTGTGTGTGTGTGTGAGAGAGAGAGAGAGAGAGAGAGAGAGAGAGAGAGAGAGAGAGTTGTTTGTGAATCCTCCCTCCTCCCCCCAGTAGCGTTAAATCGTGTATAATTTAGGCTGGGCACCGTCCGCATTAATCCATGTAAGAGATGCATTTTTATTGTGTTAACGAAATTGGTTCCCCATTTTGATTGTTTTCTATCTGAATAAACAAGTTTAAGTTCAGCATAATCCGTAAGTTGCCTATAAATTGTAGTTTTAGAGCGCCTTCCCTCTTTTATTTAATATTGTTCTCCACAAGTGCTGAGAACTAGATCAGATACAATTTTTCTTATGTCTAAATTCCGTTGCGCCATAAATGTTTTCTTAGCCACATTTCTAAGATAACTTTAATTGTGGTAGCTTGCTTATTAATGTCTGTATGTAATAACGTGTGAGCTGCTATTTATGTTGACCACAGTAGTATTAACTTCCTGTTAGTGAAGTAATTTGAAACTAGTCAGTTCAGTTTTGGGTCAGGGAACAAGGCTTTGTAGCAGAGAGTAACCAGTAGTTCACAAGGACCTCATTTACTAATTTTTGCGATAGGCAAGGCTCTTGTTACGTACAGTGGTCGACTTTTAACATATTATGCAGAAGTGGCAGATGCCAGTGTTGCTTAGAAAACACTGACCCGTAGCCATCTGGGACACTTCCGATTTGACGGCAACATTTTGATTATATCTATAAATGTGAATGTCTGTTCGGTGTATGTTTATCACGTGTGAACCAGAAGATATAAAGAGCTAAAATATGTAGTTACTAATGTCTACCCGGGGAAGGTTTTAGGCCCGGTTTTATGGCGATCGGATAGCTATTTATCTATACATATATATATTAATGTGAATGTCTGTTCGGTGTACGCTTATCACGTCAGAACAAGATGCTGAGGAAGGTTTTAGGCACGGTTTTATATCGATCTGAGAGATGTTTAGTAACTTGAAGAATATAAACGCAAAATGCGGAACAATAATTACTCTTTGAAAATTATATTTACTCATTCAAAATGGTTTTATTGGTTGCATTGTTGCTTGAGGGTTGATAATGATAAAAGGTTGGAGTATATTGGGATGGAAAGTTATCGGTTTATATAAAATTCTGTGTGTGTGTGTGTGTGTGTGTGTGTGTGTGTGTGTTTTAATATTTCGCTCTGCAGCGAAAACCACAGAACGCAAACGTATGGTCTGTGTGTAATTGTTGTCCGAAGTCTCCCGTTATACACCATAGCAGTTCCATGCCGATAACTGTAAGTTGTGGAATATATGGTGGTTGAAAGTCGTTAAATTATTTTAAAAAAATTAGGACTGAAGGCCAGCGATTACGTTAGCGACTCTATAGCAAGGAGGTTACATACACGGAAACGCGATGCCACGGCCATATCTTTGGTCTATGCGTGCTACAATGTCTTCAGCTGTTTCTCTGTAAGGATAAACATACGAATAAGGAAATTTAAGAATAATGCAGTAAAAAAGAAATTTCTTTTAATTCTTCTCTTTAAAGAAATCGATTTGACGTTTCGCGCATTATCTATCATAATCAACCAACACGCGAGCGGAGCCGCGGGTTTTAGCTAGTTATTTATAGACAGACATTCCCTCCAGTGATGAACAGGTTAAAAAATAAAAAATTACACGTGTGCACTTTAAGGCTCAAGATGCTTTACTCTGAACACATGGCGGGTGTAAATCGTTCGTTAACCTTATACAGCTACAGTACTGCTAGACGCCCGCTGGTCCCGTGCGAGTGGCCACACGTCGGGCACAGCTGCGGCGGCACGCGCCTCGCGGGGCGCCGACCACCGGCCAACCACCAAACCACAACCACAACCACGGGCCGCCCAATACGGGCGCGCAGCTGCCGCCTCCCCACCACACGGCCAGTGCGGCCCGCCTGCGAACAACTCGCGCCCATTCCCGTACACTGGGTCTGGTCCACTCGTTTCCGCTCTCCACTGCATTACAACTAGTTCACAGGCTCCACTGACAGTACATTGAAATGTTTCTTTGGTTCTTAAGCAATTACATTTCATTCATTCTACCACTTCCAAACAAGATACTCAGCTTTTCAACACTACGATGTATGGGGGTTCTGCTCGCTGCAACATTATTCTCTCGGGGCGTCGTGGTAGAAATAAATACTCGTAGGTACAATTTTTTCACTTCTTTAATTTTCATTCAAGCTTATTCTCCACCAAAACATTACAACTTTGAAACGTTACGAAGCATCAGAACTTAGCTGGCAGTACTTCCATTTCAAAACACACACTGACATAGCTTCCAGTGCACTTTAGAAAAGCCAAAACTCCAACTCCGCCACGCAAGGCGGTGAGGCAAATATATAACATCGGCAATAATGACATTATGCATTGTTCCTAACAATTGAATATACTGATTTACAATTACGAAGCACACAAGTAAAACATTTCATGTACACAAAAATAATCACAATATAAAATGAAAACTATACATACATTAATTTTAGATGACATTTCTTTTTGAATTGAAATCTCCCATCTTGCTGTTTAACAACAAAGTTCGATGTTAAATGTCAATTAACTTGTTAATGAGTACATCATACATGTTGCTAACATATACTGAACTATTAAATATATTATCAATTCTGAAACTATGTCAGTCAATACATACAAAGAATTACAATATCGGAATTTCGACTATTACTTTAACACAATTAGCTGGTCAACGCAACTTTATGAACCTGACATATATACAATGCTATTTATGTTCATTTCGTTTTGTTTTTCACAAAAGTTTTTATAATTCGTCTGTTTAAGTCTTTAAATAACATACAATGACAAAACTATTGTTTATAGAACTGTCAGGAAACGTCTTATGCTAATCTCTTAATTAATAAAATCTATCACTTGTTTTAATCACAGTATCACCGAGACACTGTCCTACACTGATTCCTAGGCTGGCTATTTCATTTTAACAAACTTCACACGCAACGTGTATCACTATTGAACCACACGATTCCGGGTCCGACGCAGACGGTACCGTACGATAACATTGAGATGAGAGGGCCAGCAGTATCGTCACAACATACATGGCAGCTCTCAACAACATTACTTCTCACTAACGATAAAAAACGATCATATCCGTGCTCATTTTTCTTCTTGTGCTGAGCAATTAGCAGGCAAAGTTTACTATTGGACACACATAAAATGAAATACTCAATGACAGGATCGAAGACCACACGAGCATGTAATGACAGTAGGAAAGACCCTTGACAAATCTCCCGGAAATGAAGACGTTAACAGAACAATGTGTATCTTAGTCCATTTTGCCATTTATGCAAGGAGTTTGTGTTATTATATGTGGTTTCTATCGGATGTTCCCGAAATAGCAGACTCCTTATGAAACTGAGAACACAAGGGGTCTAAGTGACATTTCTTATCCATATATAGATGTGGCCTCTATTCCGAAAGAACAGACGTCACTTCTGATCCTGCAGTTACTTTCATATTCACAGAATATATTTCAACTGCGAATGGGCAAAGCTGAAAATGTGTATCCAGCTGGGATTCGAACCCGGGTCTCCTGCTTTCTAGACAGTTACGCTAATCCCTACACCACTGGGGACAGTGATCACCGCACATGCAAGGACTACCTAAGCACGTCACCTGTCAGACACCAATTTCCAGCTTTACCCTGCCCCCAATGATAGGCAACGATCCTTTCGTTAGTGGGGAGGGGTTTGGAGCCCTTATTCTTATGGGAATTAGTACATAGTGACTACGAGTTTGAGTACTGTGGGCAGGGGTAAGTTGGAAATTTGTGTCTGACGGGAGGCGTGCTTAGGTAGTCCTTGCAGGTGCGGTGATCACTGTGTCCCCAGTGGTGTAGGGGTCAGCGCAACTGCAACGGGTTCGAATCCCGGCTGGGTACACATTTTCAGCTTTGCCCATTCGCAGTTTAAGTCATATATTCTGTGAATATGAAAATTTCTTATCCCGTTTAACATGAGAGATCTTAGTTAAAATCGCAATATTTTGAGAAGTGCTGTACCTGTCAAGAAATACGCTTAGATCGATTTACCAAAGATCGCGAGTTTAACTACTATATTTCATGTTAAACCGGACATTTAAGAAATGCCACATAGACTTTAATGTTTTAAGATCCGCACATAATTCAGACAAAGCCGACTATCGACGTATTTTAGTGTGGATATACACTAGGAATCTGCGAAAAGCGTGCTAATGAGTGGTAATAGCCAGAGGCAGTATGGTATCAGTGTGTGTAGGGTGAGTCAACACCACCTAGAAGTCAAGGCCTCACAGCAGGCCGTGCCTACGTCACACCGAGAGGCCGCGAATGCAAGCGGCCTCTCGCTGTGACGTAGGCACGGCCAGCTGCGATGCCTTGTATTGGGTGAGCTGAGAATTTGCGTCCGGCGGGAGCCGTGCAAGCTGCTATTGTTGAATCCTTGATTCTACATTTCACAAAGTATTAATTTGCTATTTTCTGTTTCTTACTATTGTTGACATCAAACCGTTCAGTCATCCTTATTGCCATATAGCCACGGTGTATATTTTTCGGTTTCATCATTGTCCTGACAATGTGTAATCTGGATGTAATGGTATGAGAATACAATTTCAGATCGTTCGATTGAAAAAGTGGCCTCTACATTCATATTCTTAATATAGTAAGACACTTTGCAATTACAATTGAGAACTGCTGAACATTCAGATATGAAAGGAATGTACGTATCAAATGGATAACTATCAATTGTATGAAGTAATAATAGTTTCGTGTACTCTTGTAATTTAATTATTGGAGGTTGCCACATTTTCAACTCGCCGACTTATATGTGAACTGATTTTCTGATAACGTCGTTTAGGTACCATTGTTTCGTCTTGGTGGTTACGAAACTGATACGCGCATTTAATCCGAAGTGAGTGACCATTTCGACAAAATGTGTCAGCCATCGAAACTATTAACATGTCGGGCAACCTGGGAGGTCAGATCGTTAGCCTGGATTGTTCAGAATGTTTTTCAAATCAATTGCGAAGAATTATTGTGGCCCCGTGACAATTCACATTGCCATCCATAAAAATTACGGTGTTTGCAGATTATTAATGAAGGAAGGGAAGAGGAAGGATTAGGAAGGAAAGGATTGACAGTGGCTGCATTAGGGCATTGAAATTAAACAATGGCGACCACTGAAAATGTGAGCCGGGCCGGGAATCGAATCCGGATCTCCCGCTTCGGGCTAGAGGTCGACTTAATCAC
Organism: Locusta migratoria; assembly: GCA_026315105.1. Lineage (NCBI taxonomy): Eukaryota > Metazoa > Arthropoda > Insecta > Orthoptera > Acrididae > Locusta > Locusta migratoria. The sequence goes on along the minus strand of CM048751.1, from coordinate 89,059,464 downwards.
TTTGCTACCCGTGCACGCGTCACGTCCGTCTCAAACTTCCAACATGTCGCGCCTACCGTTCACGCCCTCTTACACTCCCCATAACGGATTCCCGTGCTAGGTCGAGCGTATTGACCGCATCTGCTGTGAAGTAATTTAAGCTAACGCCGTCTTCGCGTGTAAATATTTATTGGTATGGTGTCTGTTCTTTCGGACATTTCAGAATCCACACCAATATAATAAGTAATTACAGTGTTGTTTGCGAATATTAAGTTCATAAATTATCTTCAAATAGCAGAACGTAACCTTTTGCAGTCCATGAGAAGCCAATCCATACGAGCTAGCAAAGTGACATGTTGACAACCTGAGTCCTTGGGCTTCGTTGCTGCCTGCACAATACCTCCTGAAGTGAAGATCTGAGTGCCGTCCTGTCACGTCATACAGAGTAGACGCGATGGCGCAGCTAACTGCTGGTCGTTATGAGACAGTGGGCCTTGCCTATTGCCCAGCCAGTCAGCTAAGCGACGGCGGCCGCGTGACATAACACAACGATCAGGTGGTCTGCGTGACACTAACCCTACCATCAGCAATTTCTATTTTAATTCGTAACTCGTCTGAGTAAGCCCTAATTTTGCACTCGTCTGCAGCCAATAAGAAAGCCCAAGAGAGGCACTGCAGCTGCTGTCACGCTGCACTCGAATCGGTGGTCTGCTGCCACAGCCCGTTAACGCTGCTCAGTCCTACCGGATATGATCGTCGTACGTCCCGCATTGGTTTCAGTTATTATTCCACACAGTGTTGGTTGAATTTTAGCATGACAACTCTAGGAAAAGGCCACTGCTCTCCGTCATTAAAAACAGCCCATCAGCCACTGTCTTGCCGTAATGAGAGGTAACTGGAATTTGGTATTCTCGGCACAAGCTTGACATCATGTATCTGGAATATTGAATTCCCTATCAAATTTCGAAATGAAATGTTCCATGCCTCTAGCTGTGAACACCGTTGCGCACTATAAGCCTGTTAATTCCAGTCGTGCGGCGACAGAACGTCGAAAAAGAATGACAGCCTAGCCAGATATAATGTAGGGTAAGGTGGTACAAATTCGATATAGGTACAATTCTGATCAACATAAATTTTCGCACCATTTGTCAGTCTCTTAGTATCTCGTTGTGTGGCATTGTAGCGTAGCAGGTTTCTACAGCTCCTTCTGTCTTTTCCAAGAATATACCACTTTGTGCTAAGAAGAGAGAAATTTTGTTCACGTTAGGAGGTAAGTGAAGCTACTTAGTCTAACGAGCTCTTATAATCATCTGAAGGGAAAGTGTCGCCGCAATAATTTTAGTTCACCTGGTTATATAATTTCCATGTAAATCAAACTAGAAACGCTAAATACTGTACTCCATGTGAAAAGGTGTAGGAGAGAAAGGAAAGATAAAGGACGCATGTAATCTTAAGAGCTACTGGAAAGTGTACAATTTGAAGAGATTATTCAAGGTTTAGAAGGATATTCTATGTATTGTATAAATTAAGACAATAATAATCAGCAATTCAGAAGGAAGTGCATCGAATTATTTAATTAACGTCCTTGATTTAACGTAAGTGGATTTAAGGTAAATCGTACCTGCAACTCGTGATCACTGCTTATTCAAAATTGTATCATAATTTCATTCAGCAACTGCATACTCAGTTTCGTAGGCATTTCCAGGATTGGTAATGAACATCACATATTCTCTAAACGGAGAAATGACTTAACGATTACTTTGGGCAACAAACGAGATTAATGATTTCAGTGTTCCAGCTCTCCAGTGCACATGCCGACGTTTCTTCGCAGCATAACCACCACTTTCAGCAACGTTATCTCCTTAAAAACTAACACGTTTTCTTAAGCTTTCGACGACTAGACAACATACATTCGGAGAGCTATTAACGAACTTAAACATAACATTGACCGCTTTAAAGCGAGAGAATCTATATCTATAAATGTGAATGTCTATTTGGTGTACGTTTATCACGTCTCAACCACAAGACATAAAGAGCTAAAAATTTGTACAGTTACTAATATCTACCCGGGGAAAGCTTTAGGCACGGTTTTATGGCGATCGGATAGCTATTTATCTCTATATATATATTAATGTGAATGTCTGTTCGGAGTACGCTTATCACGTCCGAACGACAAGGCGCAGAGACAAATATTTGTACAGTTACTAATTTATACCTGAGGAAGGTTTTAGGCACGGTTTTATAGCGATCTGATAGATATTTAGTAATATGAAGAATATAACGCGAAATGTGGAACGATAATTACTCTTTGAAAATTATATTTACTCTTTGAAAATGGTTTTATTGGTTGCATTGTTGCTTGAGGGTTGATAATGATAAAAGGGTGGAGTATATTTGGATGGAAAGTTATCGGTGTATATAAAATTCTACGTGTGTGTGTGAATATTTCGCTCTGCAGCGAAAACTACAGAACGCAAACGAATGGTCTGTGTGTAATTGTTGTCCGAAGTCTCCGGTTGTACACCATAGCAGTTCCACGCAGATAGCTATAAGAGGCTGGAAAATATGGTGGTTGAAAGTCGTCAAATTATTTTAAAAAATCGGACTGAAGGCCAGCGATTCTATAGCAAAGAGGTTACATACAGCGAAACGTGATGCCACAGTCATATCTTTGGTCTATGCGTGCTAAAATGTCTTCAGCTCTTTCTCTGAAAGGATAAGCATAAGAGTAAGGAAATATAAGAAATAAATAGCACACTACTGAAAGATAGCTTATCTATCATAACCAACACGCGAGCGAAGCCGCGGGTTTAAGTTAGTATTCAATATAAGGTCTGTACCTTAAACATTTTCAGCAAATTTTACAGATTGAGTTCAAGCTTTCAAGTGACAATCATGAACTGTTTGTGTTAAGTTTCAAACTGAAGTCAAGCAGTTCATATTTTGTATTTTTTTATTGAGGAAATAAATCTCCATTTTACCTTGTCTATGAGATTCTACCATCATCTGAATCTGAGGAAATCGCTGTCCCATGACTTGTCACTGCAAGCGGCGAATGGAAACAACCATGTGAAATCTGCGCATGTGTCCATAAAAAAATTACGCTTGCTCTTCGTGAGTTGTCTCTAACCGCACCGTGTACAGTAAATGTGGGTGAGGCTGTTTAACCACCTAGATTTAGACCGCTTATAGCGTGCAGAATCTCTGCATTCAAATCACGCGATATGCGGCTTAAAGCTCACTCCCAAAAGCGCCTTTAGAGGCAGTAATCTTAAGTAACTGCCCAAGTCCTGAGAGATACCCACACTCTGAGATATTCAGATTGTGTGCACGTTACTGGGATTACTGGGTTGCGTGTTCTTAATGAGTACTGTGTACTTTTAGTGCGACATGTAGCCGGAGTTCCCATGGCTCATTTGACGCCGGGTGGCTGCAACCGACTGGAGTCTCGAGGCCCGATGGGAGTACACACGACCACAAAATTTCCGCAGCGCTCGTCTCGTCTGGCCAGCGTAACGAATGGTCCTCTGTCACAAGTACGCACACGCTGTATTTGTCCACACGGGACTGTGTACTTTTTTAGAGACGGATGGGGATTAAAGCGACAGTCGCGCCCTCCCCCGTCGCTCCGCACCTCCCTCAGTCTCCTATTGAGGCACAATTTCGCCAACACACTGTTCCGCACAGCGTCGTTTATTTTATCTGGAAGGGGAAAAAAAAGCGAGAGAGTGACAGACTCATGCGGTGTAGCCGTTAGGAAAACCGACTCACGCAGTCTTATTCGAAAAAGTAAGTATAGGCTTTTGGGGGTGCGAGCGCAAAATGTTCTGACAATAGAGTATTTGACTGTTTTCTGGAAATCGTTTTAAATTGTTAATTATGTCATATTATGGTCCGAACATGCTTTTTTACCTTGTGGATTTCAGTACTTATTTTTAGAAAAAGAAATGAAATTCAAATAATTTGAAAGCCCGCTAAAACGCTACATTTGAGTCACGTGATGCCTGTCACGTCATACAACACACTGCTGCTGCTGCTGCTGCTCTCGTAAAATAAACAAATACCTGCATATTGTTTGGGCCGAGGCCTCGTGTTTGGGCGTTAACGTTTGCATAATGATCTACAAACATTGCTTAGTTTCGCACTGTACCAATATATCCGTCAAGACTCCACATAAATTGTTCTTGCAAGTACCAAAAACTGAGAAGATACGCAAAAAGTGGTTGACACTGGCGCGAAGAGTAAAACTTCATAATGTTACACGCCTACAATTTATGTGTAATTAAAACCGTTTCCTAATATATTTCGTGAAAGAACAACATGAATATTGTTGCAGCCCACTATAAATGTATAGTACTCACTATCTCCAGTAAGTGCAATTTTATCACCAACAGATTTTAGTTAACAACCGTTTTATACATCGACAACGCCCTTCTGGTTACTTTACAACAACTTACCCTATCGTAATATACGTATATGGGAGATGTCTTTAATGCTCCGATTTATTTAGCTTTTAAACTTTCGTAATATGCAAGTGTAAATACGATTAAAAGTGTTAGTTATCCAAATGTGTGTTTACTGAAGCTTTACTGGGTTAAATTTTACTAACTATCCCGGCGGCTTCCTGTGACTATGTTGGCAACAGATGCTGAATAGCGAGAAGCATGAGACGTCGCCATTAGCCAATCGCGTGACAGCGCAAATATTTTGTCGTGAAACCTTTGATTTACGAGGGCAGTTACTTTTACTGACCGGAAAAGGGTACATACAAGAATCAAAGAGTAGGAACAGCATTATTTATTTACTTCATAGTCTGTACGATACAGTAATCTAATCATTCTATGTGGTCTGAACATCTGGACAAAGATTTTCTTTCGTGTTGTTAATGTTGCCAACGTAATCACTCAAGGGCACTTGGATAGAAGATAGAATTTCACCCTTTATTGCATAATATGGTGACTTCAGATTAAGTCTGCTGACAACAAATAGGGTACTTTTTTCCAATGGCATAAAATATCTCTCGAAATAATTAGCTTTAAAATGTAGGTATGCGTTACTTACAATGCAGTTTTCACGTTTCTTATATCTGGAACGTAAAAATTTGGATTGTTTTTAAAGAAGACACCATAATTGCATCAACTTTAGGGAGGTTTCCGCTGTCAGCCTTCACGTAACCATCTTCCATTGTGGCATAAAAACTGTAAACGCGTTTAGATCACGAAAAAACTGAACTTAAAGCTGCGAAATGGAGGAAACGCGTACAATAATACAGCTTCGACTTCTGGTTGCCGCGCTGTAGGTGTTCTATGACGTCACCAGTACTTCAGTACATCAGCCAATAACGGAGCGTTTTCGATCACGTGATCTAATCGTGAAATTTGATGATTTTTAAGCATTAATTACGTAGAAATAACAGATGTTTTGTAAGAATTATGAGCGAAAATGTTGTCTAAATGTTATAATAACTCAGAATAACAATAATTCGAGCCATACTTTTAACACAGGAAAATACCCTATTGCCGAACAAGTTGAGAATGAATTGGCCAAGCATAATTTTTTCGTGAAAGCCCATTCGGCTTCCTTTTTACGCCCACTTCAGAGTGGAAAAGACGCGTGCGAGCCACTTCAAGGATACTAATTTCTGCTATACTTTCCCTTAGAAATCGAAAGCTCTCTTTGCAGAGCACCATTTAAAAAGACCATTCAGAGTCTCGGTTCATCGAGGTGGTAAATGCACCAAGAGGAATTCTATCGAACACGGAACCGCAGTTTGGCGAATTGCAAAATGGCAGTGCAATTTAGCAATTTTCAAGAGATCTAATGACTGGAGAACTAGTGGAAGCGAAGCAGAACGTGACAATGAAATTTTACGTAAAAAGTCAGGGCTCGCGCCACGGAACTATCGATTGTCGCACTGTACGCCTCTCATATTGTGCCCCGACACGCTTACATCGACGGTTTACATTCTATTTTCCCCAACAGGATTCTGGATGTGTAGGCCAGGAGTATTTATATGCCGTACACACATGCTCTAAAGTCCAGTGGCGTATCCAGGATCGTGGTCTGGTGGGCGCTGAGGTCAATCCGAGCTGATATGATTTCTAAAAAAAGTCTACGTACAGCGCGTACAGTATTGCGCCTTTACTCATATTGGGAGGATTGATCCCTTTCCGAGGAGGGTGACTGGCTGGAAGACTTCCTAAGTAATAGAACGCAGTACGTTGTTCTCGACGGCGAGTGTTCATCAGAGACGAGTGTATCGTCAGGCGTGCCCCAGGGTACGTGATAGGACCGCTATTATTTTCTATCTATATAAATGATCTGATGGACAGATTAAGTTTTAATTTGCGGCTGTTTGCTGATGATGCTGTGGTGTATGGGAGGGTGTCGTCTTTAATTGACTGTAATAGCATACAGGATGACAGACAAAATTTCTAGTTGGTGCGAAGAATGGCAGCTAGCTCTCAATGTAGAAAAATGTAAGGTGATGCGCATGAGTAGAAAAACAATCCTATAATGTTCGAATACAGCATCAGTAGTGAGCTTCTTGATGCAGTCGCGTCGTTCAAATATCTAGGCATAACATTGCAGAGCGATATGAAATGGAACGAGCATGTAAGGACAGTTGTGAGTAAGGCGGACAGCAGACTTCGGTTTATTGGGAGAATTTTGGGAAGATGTACTTCACCTGTAAAGGAGACCGCGTATAAAACGCTTGTACGACCACGCCTTGAGTATTGCTCAAGTGTTTGGGACCCGCAGCAGATCAGTTTAAAGGAAGACATAGAGGCGCTTCAGAGGCGAGCAGCTAGATTTGTTACCGGTAGGTTCGACCAATGCGCGAGTGTCACGGAAATGCTCCGGCAACTCAATTGGGGATCGCTGGAAGAAAGACGACGTTCTTTTCGTGAATTTCTGTTAAGTAAATTTAGAGGGCCGGAATTTGAAGATGAGTGTAGTACGATCTTGCTGCCGCCTACTTACATTTCGCGTAAAGATCACAAAGACAAGATAAGAGAAATTAGGGCTCGTACGGAGGCATATAGGCATTCTTTTTGTCCTCGTTCAATTTGGGAGTGGAATAGGAAAGGAAATGCCTAGTAGTGGTACAGTGTACTCTCCGCCACGCACCTTTCGGTGAATTGCGGAGTATGTATGTAGAGGGTCTTTTGGGGGCGGGGGAGGGGGGGGCTGCTGCCCGACAGCCCCCCTCCCCCCCTGGATACGCCAATGCTCTTAAACGTATGCACTTAACCCTCCAGCAGGCGCGTCAACTTTCATGACGCCACTAGCCGCGATGTATCTCCTGTATACATGCGATGATTTTTGTGCTTGTGCCTTTGTTCACAGCTTGTTTTTCTTGTGCTTCTGTTTTAAATCTCAGTTACCTTTATTGTTACATATTTGGCAAATACATAAGTGAACATTAGGCTCATTACACTTTCAAATTAACAGAAATATTTAACATATTGTAATGGAGAAGTACATGAAATTCTTTTACAAAGTGACTTCATTGTAGATACAAATAAATTATTGAACTAATCACAGCATGTTTCTTTGTATAGATTGGTCTCTAGAGAAAGACATTCTTCACAAAATAATTTTGCGTGCTTTTGGAAACAAAAGATGTTTACCACATTTTTCACATGCATAGGCTACTTGCTGAGGAAAGTTTTTTGTCTTCCCGTAACATGACGCATCTTTTTCTTTTCTTATTTCCTGAGTGCAAAGATAGTTCAGCGTTTTCTTGCTCTTTTCCTTGTGGTTTGTACTTTACCAGCATCGACTTTATACCATCTGGTTGAGTAATAATAAGAGCTCTTCGTTTGAGATTATCTTACAGTAGAGTCAGAGCCAAAGTTTTGAGGTAGTCGCGTCTATTTTAGTATTTATTCTTGTTCCCCAAGAAAATTACTCTTGAGTTGATGCCGGCAATGTTTATTATTACAACTGAAAGCATTTTTAGTTGTCTTTTTTACTCACAAAAATAGTAATGTTCATCACTTTGTTGCACTTCATTATTTTCCTCTTCCTCAAATTCATGATCTGTGTCTGAGTCTACAGATCTTGTTTCGAGTATATCTTCGGTTTCCGAATCAGTTTCTACAAGATCTTCAATTGATACCTCATCGTCGAAAAGGCGATGTAATTCTTCCAAATCCTTAGGATTTTCTAAATCAAATCGTTTACTCATTTTGAAACGGAGTACACGTAGCTACAACGAAACGTTGCTTCATCTAAAAGGCAACAACGCAATTGCCAACTTGAGTACGCTGCAAGCAATGCTACGGCTGCTGTCATTAGCGGCGACAATGCGTTACGCGAGCAGGCGCGCTGTATCCGACAGATACAAGAAATACACGTGCTCCCGTCTGAGTCATTTATGATCTTGTCAGTTTCGGGATAAGGCTGAAACTCCTGTGAAAGGTATGACAAGATGTCGTGGGCTGGCAAGCCTTTATCACTGTTCATTGCGGTAATATTAGAGAAAAAGTAGGTCATGTATCTCTCAGATACATACGCGACTGTCGAAGAGTTAAGGGAAGGACGAAATCATTCGTAGAATTTTATAAGCGACCATGTAGTAGATTTGTGTGTGTGTGTGTGTGTGTGTGTGTGTGTGTGTGTGTGTGTGTGTGTGTAAATGAAGGAAGCGGAAGAATAGATCCGATAAGTAACTACCGGATATGGACGGCACTGGTTATAAAATGCTGCTAATGTCAAACTTGCATCGAAATTTGGATAGAGAAACTGCAAGTGGGAGCTCTAGGAACAGTTTCGGCTTGCCCGAGTAAACCTAATCGTACATTTTTAACGGATTTCATTTGATTACAAGCATGGTGTCTGTGGAGAGGGATTAACGAGATTATGGACGTTTTCGCCTACTCTTCAGAAAGACCGGCTTCCCAATGCCCCACTAGTTCCCTCATCGCACGTCTCCAATTGAACTGAGTTTTACTCCCCGGTATTCACACAAAAGCTAGATTTCAGTTGTGTATCACATCCAGGACTTTATAGACGAATGGGGAAAATTTGTGGAATCTGACCTCGGGGAAAATCAGTTTGGATTTAGGAGAAATGTAGGAACACTGGAGGCAATACTCACATTACGACTTATCTAATATTCATAGAATATATGACTTCAACTGCTATTGGGCAAAGCTGAAAATGTGTACCCAGCCGGGATTCGAACCCGGGTCTCCTGCTTTCTAGGCAGTTGCGCTGACCCCTACACCACTGGGGACACAGTGATCACCGCACCTGCAAGGACTACCCATGCACGCCTCCCGTCAGATACAAATTCCCAGCTTCGCCCTGCCCATAGTACTCAAACTCGTAGTTTAACTAATTCCCGTAAGAGTAAGGGCTTCAAACTTGCCCACCACTCCCCACTAACGATAGGATCATTGCCCGTCACCGGCATATTATATATATACATGTGGCGTCTGTTCGGAAAGAACAGACGTCACATTCTGATCCAGCAGCTGTTATTATTTAATATTCATAGAATATATGACTTCAACTGCTATTGGGCAAAGCTGAAAATGTGTACCCAGCCGGGATTCGAACCCGGGTCTCCTGCTTTCTAGGCAGTTGACTTATCTTAGGCTAAGGAAAGGGCAAACCTACGTTTTTGGCGTTTGTAGATTTGGAGAAAGCTTTTGACAATGTCGACTGAAATACACTCTTTCAAATTCTGAAGGTAGAAGGGGTAAAATATAGGGAGCGAAGAGTTATATTCAACCTATACAAAAACCAGACTGAGTTATTAGAGTGGAAGGGCAAGAAAGGGACACAGAGGTTGGGAAGGGAGTAAGACAGGGTTATAGCCTTTCCCCAATGTTGTTCAATCTGTACATTGAGCAGGCAGTGAAGGAATGGATGGAGAAATTTGGAGAGGGCATTAAAGTGCAGGGAGAATAAATACAAACATTGCGGTTTGCTGATGACATAGTAATTCTGTCAGATACCGCAAAAGACCTGGAAGAGCAATTGAATGGGAAGGACAGTGTCTTGAAAGTAAGATATAAGATGCTGAAGGAATTAGATTAGGTAAAGAGACAATAAAAGTAGATGAATTTTGTTATTTGGGCAGCAAGATAATTTCTGATAGCCGAAGTAAAGAAGATATAAAATGCAGAATGGCTATGGGAAGAAAAGCGTTTCTAAAGAAGCAAAACTTGTTACCATCCAATATTAATTTAAATGTTAGGAAGCCCTTTCTGAAAGCATCTGGAGTGTAGCATTGTATGGGAGTGAAACGTGGACAATAAGTAGTTCAGACTAAAGATGCTAGAAGCTTTTAAAATGTAGTGCTACAGACGAATGATGATTACATGGGTAGATTACTTGACTAACGAGGTGCTTAACCGAACTGGGGAGAAAATGAGTTTCTGGCGTATCCTGATTAAGAGAAGGGATAGATTGGTAGGACACATTCTGAGACATCAAGGAATTGTCAACTTAGCATTAGAAGGAAGCGTGTGGGGTAAAAATCGTAGAGGGTGACCGAGGGACGAATGCAGTAAGCCGATTCAGAAGTATGTAGGTTGCCGAACATATTGTCAGATGAAGAGACTTGTACAGGACAGGGTAGCGTGGACAGCTGTATCAAATCAGTCTGCGGACTGAAGACTACAACAACAACGACGACTACGACGACGACGACGACATCCCATCCAGGCACAAACACTGTTGCAGCAGTTTTATCCCCCCACGCCATCACTATACACACTCTCCATGTTTAAACCGTTTTCAAATATTTGGTTATATTAAATTTTATTGTGGGGTCCAAATTCACTGGTTCCTATTTCACATGAAGTAACGCGAAAATCATGTGTTTGAGTTACAGTCGTTTTGATGTAGAGTTAACAGTTTCTTTAAAGCAAACGAGAAGTATTAATTTTATTTCATCGAGTACATTTTATTTGATAAGTAAACAAGCGCTGTAACACGAACAATTCGTATAAATAAACGCAGTGATGGAGCATATATGCCAACACACCGCTGATTCGCGGTATTTTTGGTTAGCTCTGGCAACGACGCATACTTAATACTTTTCCGTGGTGTTAGTACGTTTACACAGGCACTTGTGCAACATTTAAAAGTTTCATGTAACTTGATTCATTAGGAAATGTACCTAATGCGACGAAACCTGAATAAATATGTATATTGGTACAAGCGGTGTTCTCTTTTCATCGCAGACTGCTGAAATATCGCTTATGTAGACATTCACTCACGAGAGTGGTTTCCAAGTTACCTTCTCCTCACTCACTGTGTTTACATTGTCTGCCAACTCTGTTAGGTAATCCATCTTCGAGATGTCTTTTCGGTTGACGCCGTTGTAACACGTTAGGAAAAAACAAGCACTTGCTTCACTCATGTCACTTCCCGCCACCAAATTCCGCCCCGTATTAAGTCTCCGAGGCCTATTCCAGTCCTTTCTAGCCCCCAGTATGTTTCCTGAATTTTTAAATTTAGGGTAACAAAGACGAATTAATTTTGTAAGGGTGCAGAAAAAATAAGTTTTGTACTAACAACGATGAAATCAATTTTCTTCATTAAATTCAAGGCACTCACTTTTCCCTTAAATGGAAAGTGACAAATGCTGTTATCTGAACCGGAAAATCGAGCTACTTGGTAACAACCTCGTATCCTGCCTAGGTACTTATTAGTGGAGTGATACACCTTTTTTTAGTGACGCTATCATGCAAAATTTATGCCTGGTGATAAAACGTTAGCTGATTGTGTGAACTCTAGGGAGAAAATGTCTTCAAGCAGTCAGAAATTTGACGGGAATAAAATTTCTAAACATCTCTCGACAACAGAGCGAGGTGGCGCATTGCTAACACACTGGATTCGCATTCCGCAGGACGATGATTCAGATCCACCTCCGGCCACCCTCATTTAGGTTTTCCTTTTTTCCCCCTAAATTAAAATGCCAGATGGATTCTTCCAAAGGACACGGCCGATTTCTTTCCCCATCCCTAAGCGAACACTCCCAGCTTAAGCTCTGTCTCTGATGACCACGCCGTTTACCAAACTTTTAGCCCTAAGTTTCCTTCCTTCTCTTGACCCATGTCCTCCTCCTCCTATTTCCTGCGAGACACAGGACTATGGACTAAGCGCCTATGGGGTGAGAGGTGGATAGCGCTAGGGAACAAAAGGCTGAAGATTAGATTAGATTAATACTTGTTCCATAGATGATGAATACGACGCTTCGTAATGACGTGGAACGCGTCAGCAAAAAACACGGCTGTACCGTTCCTCTGTCGACCATAGGGGGCGGATGTTTTATTTACTCTTTCACAAGATGTACTGAAAAAACACTCATGGCAATAGACAGTGCACAATACGGACACCACTTAGATTGTAATGTGGGAAATGTCGGTATGACAGTATATCCCTACAAATTAAACGACAGTGGAGTCAGGAAAATCTGACAGTAGACGGTGGAGTTTAGTCGGGCGTCCATAGCCGTTACTGATTCAACTACAAGGAAACATTCCCAAGTGTACATGAAACATCGTGAAACTGCTCATTCAGAGCAGTCAAAGTCATGCAATACGCATTTTTTCCATTTTTCCCAATGGAAAGGTGATTTAGCATATTATGTTAGAGTGAAACTTATCTTAAACTATGAACTTGAAAAGAATTTGTTGTATATAAAAGTTTGAATGTAGTAAGTAGATAGTTAGCTTTCTTGATACCAATATGAACGAGTTTTGTAGTAACTGGTAATTTTATAATAATCAGAACTCTTGTAAAATATTTCATTAAGTAATACTAAATAATCAAAATTTTTGGTATTACGTATATATTAAAGAAGATCTCGTCCCACACCCAGCACTATATATGCTAAAGCTGATTTCGGAATACATTTTTATAAAAAATACGTTGAACTCAGTATTCTCACTATTTTAAAACGCCTAACCAAAATATCATTTCATTACTATTCGAAATATTAGTTTCATTGAAACAAATTAAAGCTGTACCACACGCAAAAACTATCGTGGACATACAGTACAGGAGCGACTAGCAGTCTAACAGGTCTCACGTAAGAGGGGTGGGGGGGGGGCGCGAGTAAGGATCCGACTAATACGGAACAGGCGACGGGATAGAAACTGAGTAGTAACAATCGGTTCGCAGATTCGTAGGCTCCAGTCATGGAGAAAACTAACTGTAACGACGCCAAGCGATGTCGTATGCTTTACATAGGTTGATGACGACTGCAACAAGATGCTGACGTTTAGAAGACCAGTCTGTTGTTTCCAGTCTAAGTAGATGCTGTGTTGTACATCCCCGTCTGTTGTACATCCCTGTCATTCGAGAATCCAGCATGATCTGTAGGTAACCATTCGATCCAGCAATTTACAGGGTACACTTTTTAGACTAATCATCCTTGCCAGGCTTAAGGACAGGAACCAAAATGCTGTCCCTCCACCGAGAGGGGAAAACCCCTCGGCGCCAGATATGGTTGAATATTGTGAATATTGTGAATATTGTGAAAGACTTATTGCTCCTTACGTAATTCTTCACGTCATTCCATACTAACTGTATAGGGTTTAAACGGCAGTGAAATGGGGGCAGCCTTATTACATTGTCACTTGTCATTTCGTCTTCTGCAGATGTGGGCGTAACAGGCTTATTTTGTTTCACAAGCGAATATAAAAGAAGTTTTGACAATGACATGTCTGCACCAATATTTCTTTCTTGTAGCCACTACATCATAACGTCTTTCCGATCGTTTGGAGCGAGAATGAACTTCCTGCTCAGAGCATATGCTTCGAAATTATTAGACATACGAAATTGAGAACTTACTCAGGAAAGGTCGCTAGACAAATGTCTTTTCGGTGGCATTATCCAATTACTATAGCTGGGAAAGTCAAGTTAAACCACTCACAGTAAAGCATATCACAGCGAAAAAAAGCACACACAACATGAACACGCCATAGACACGATACACAAATTTGTTTACAGTAACACTGAACAAAGCCGGCAACGCGAGAACTACAGCACTCGATTTACAGTGCTCTAGCGGGAACTTTGACGTCACGGCACGTGATCACTGGAAATGTTTAGCGCGCTGTGATTGGGTCGTTCCTAGCGCTTCTTGCTCTTCACTTGTTATTGGTGAACGTCAAGTGCAATGTTTCAGCGGCCCTGGTATAAGCTTATGGGACGTAACTGCGGGGTCATCAGTCCCTACACTTACAAGCTACCTTATACTAATGACGGCCCAACCATCCATGCCCGAAGGCGGGATTCGAATCCCCGATGGGGAACGGCCTCGCGCATCGGAGCATAGCGCCTCAATACGCTCGGCCGCTCCGCCGCGGCAACATATTATTATTATTATTATTATTATTATTATTATTATTATTATTATCTCAAAGTGCCCTATTTTTAGTAGATTCATTGAAATGCGCCACCACTGGTGCTTATTGAACAGTGAGAGTGACTTTCGTAGTATGTGCTTAACCTTTCAGCAAGTAGTTTCCAGGTTTATAGCTACACATGTGTTTAAAATATTGAAATGTTTGTATAGTCTATGGGACTTAACTACGGGGTCATCGGTCCCTAAACTTACAAACTACTTACAAACGAGCGAATACTAAGGACGGCACAAATATCCATGCCCAAGGGGGGATTCGAACTCCCGACCGTAGTGGCCGTGCAGACCGTGACTGGAGCGTCTCAGTCCCCTCGGCCGGCTACACATGTGTCTAATTAGTTTAGTATCGACGTTGAGTAATTCGTTGTTGAGCATCCTACACATTCCAAGAATCTACTTCAGGTACGTCCGTGAGGAATATTCCCTCTCCCTCTCTCCCCGTCCTTGATGAAAATTTATATATACACGGAGGCACCAACTAAGCCACTTCATCGCGCGACGCTATCTGGATATCTAATTTACAGAGAGCAACCCTGACAAATTGACGCTCGGAAAACTGATACTGGATCGGTCTACGAAAGTAGACGCAGCGTGTGTTAAGACGGCCCCGAGAATTGGTTTCCGAAACGTGATTTTCGCCTGCCGCGCGTTGCGCGACGCAGGACGGCGTGGGGCCGGGAGGAGGCGACACGGTGCGAATCCGCGTCCAGATCCACATCCAGATCCACGTCCAGATTAAGACGGCTGCCCGGCGCGGCCGTCGCAGCGTCCCGCGACCAGACGCAGACGTAACGCGGCGCCTCGCTGGCGGTATTGATCTTAACGTCGGCTCCGCACAGCGTCCGCCCGCCGCTCTCGCTCCGTCCCTCTCCCTCTCGGCTGCTGTGGCCTGCCCCATCTCTCTCTCTCTCTCTCTCTCTCTCTCTCTCTCTCCCCCCTCCAAGACCCGCCGCCCACATTCTTGAAACGTCCGCCGCTGTCACCACCTCAGCTAGGGAGCTCGGCAAGGTCGCGAGAGACGGAATAGTTCCATTAATGACTGTTCCACGACACGGCTCGAGGGCATCGGTACCGCACCTACTGCCGCTGCTATCCATTTCAAAAAGAAATGACTACGAAGATTAAATATTACAATTACACAAACCGTCCCAATTTAACTCACTCCGTGGGATCACCATCTTCATTATCTCAACCTTTCACCAACCTTTCACGTGGAATCGGCGCTTTTTTTTTTTTTTTTTTTTTTTTTTTTTGGGGGGTAACGCCAAAATAGGGTTACCAGATGTCCGTCTTCAGAAAAGAGGACATTTCTAGAGACATGAAAGAAACTTCTGTCTTTCTCTTTCGTATTGAGAACGCAAGTATTAGTGATGTCTCTACTGTATTATCAGAGTCTTGTTTGTGATACACCTTACGAAATTTGTTCATCTTCTTACAAATTAAAGAAACATGAAATTTTGAGACCCGTAGAACGAATTACATGAATACACAGCAATGAAGCCATAATATTTCATCACATCACCACTTGTAATTATCGTCTTAAGTGCTGAACATTTCTTCCATACTTATACCTCGCCTCCCCCCCCCCCCCGTTTTTACCTGATAACGAATAAAGTTACTGTAAAAATTATTTAAGCGTTCCTTGATATAGCTATGCTCCCATTTCGGATCAGACCAACGTGAGTATATACATGATTAACATCTAGATTCTAGTGAGTGAATGGAATATGTAAGGCCTAGGTGAAGAAAGCAATGAATAAAATAAACTTTGTATTTGCCGTAAAAAGACTCGCAGTTAATTATTTAAAGCTACTCAGTTTTTTGGACAAAAGCTTTAACTCGATTTTTTCAAAACACTTTATGTAGTTACGTCACTTTCGTCCTAAACGGACGAATGGTGACTGTGGCATGTGACATTTGTATGAAGTTTTGAACAAGGTTTCAACTTAGGCATAACTAACATTGCACTGGCTTTTGATCTTGAAGTCGTAAGTGTCCTTGATAGACAACACACAGAACTGCCGAGTCCCAGCTCGACGGACTGAACGTCTTATTTTTGGGTGCGGCACAACACTTCGACCAGAGAAATGGGGGGGGGGGGGGGGGCGGGGTGAGTTTCATATTGTACTGTGTGTATTGCACTGTCTTGCATTGCTGCAGACGTATGATTTTAATTGGCCACCTCGAAGCTCGTATTCCGCGACAATTGTCACGCCAATTATTTCAATACTTCCGAAGTAGCTTGATCTCAGAGCAGCGACGGCACCGAAACGAGAAAATTAAAAACATTGTTACAAGAAAGGTTAAATTCTCTAGAGTTATTGTGACAGTTCAGAGAGTTCTATTTACGCACTTTCAAGATGAATCAGTTGCACAACGCAAAAAAGAGGACATTTCCCCATTTTGTTAAAAACCCGGCCGGACCACTTTTAGGGTCCAAAAAAAAGAGGACATGTCCGGATAAAAGAGGACGTCTGGTAACCCTACGCCAAAATCCCCCTGCAATGTTGCTGCTCTGTTCCTATCTTTTTTCGTTATATCCATCTTACTTATTTTCCTTTGTCCAGATATTTCTCTTTGTCAGATACTCCTCACAAAGTACTCCCCTCTTCTCTGCACACTGCCATATCAACTATCGCCTATTTTACACTGGACTCTCAATCTGAAGGATGGTGGTTCAAAATCCACCTCCGTCCATCCCAATTTAGGTTTTCCGCGATTTCCCTAAATCACGCCAAGCAAATGCCGGGATGGTTCCTTTGAAAGGGCACGGCCGATTTCCTTCCCCATCCTTACACAAACACTCCGAGCGTAAGCTCCCGTCCCTAATGACCCCGTTGTTGACGGGACGTTAAACACCAAGCTTCCTTCCTTCCTATCGCCTATTTTCTTGTATAGGTCCCATTTTCGCTACTCCCTTGATGGAGAGCGACTAGTGCTAATTTTTCTTGGGGCTCAGACAAAAAGTCAAACTTTAAAACGGACTGGTGTATTTTATAACTGCATACTTTTTAAAAAGACCACAAAACTGTAAATAAGTTACAGTAATCAATATAGGGTGCTTTAAAAAGGACCTTACAACTTCAAAAATTCACCGAAAGAAGATACAGAGGTGGTTTTAATGTTATCTTGTAGGAAAATACATTATTATTATTATTATTATTATTATTATTTCAAATAATAATATTTCAAATCAAATGCTTATGGGACTTAACTACGGGGTCATCAGTCCCTAAACTTACAAACTACTTACGAATTAGGACGGCACAAATATCCATGCCCGAGGGGGGATTCGAACCCCCGACCGTAGTGGCCGTGCTGACCGTGACTGGAGCGCCTCAGTCACCGCGGCCGGCTATTATTATTTAAAGATGTTGTGTCTTCCAATGGCTATCCTATGGGATGTCAACTTCTTCCCCAACTCGCTGTAGTATTGTATTGTATTAACTTGATCAGAGGCGACACAGGAGGTACAAACAGGATATCCTTGATAAACCATCATCACCATCTACTGATTACGCCTTTCGGCGTTCAGTCTGGAGAATCCATACAGAAAAATTCGAGTGGCGTCTGGTGAACTTCAGGGGCCATGCAACTGGCCCATCAAATTCGGAGATTTTTGCATTCAATTGATGAAGGCTTAATATACTGTTCAAAATAAGTAGGGTTTCAGTTGAGATATGTAGGTTCTGAAGAATTATCATCGGGGAAATCAACTAAAATGGTTCAAAGTCTTTCTATCGGTTCTACGGCGTAGACACAACATTACGACAACTGAGATAGTGGTAATAACAGGAGGTAGCTGCAGAGGGGTTGGCGTTGACTTGTGTTAAGCAAACAAAACAAGCGTTTGGGTTCAGATACAGTAGTGAGCAGTTACTGCAATGCAACAACGTGACTTCATCTGAAGTAATGGCATATAAAGCCATACGACGGTTGGAAGCGGGACACGGTCGGAGATTGCTGTAGCTATTGGAGTGTCAGAAAGTGTAATTTCCGGGACCTGAACGAGATTTCAGACGACAGGAACCGTTAGAAGAAGGCACGACTACAGTCGTCCACGGGTAACATCAGCAACAGATGATCGTTATCTCCGGTTAACAGCTCGTCGAGACAGAAGGCTGAGTGCAACTCAGCTGCAACGCGTTCTCCAGGCAGCAACAGGACGCGCTATATAAACACACACAGTCCGAAATCGCCTTCGGGAATGAGGCCTCTGAACACGGAGGCCTATGACGGGTGTCCCATTAAGATCACGACAGTGCAATACCTGCCAACCTTCAACATGTAAAAAACAGGAGATCCAGTTTAAAACATCGGCAGATGCTTCAAAAACTCAGGAGATGCGTTCTATCAAAAACTGCGGCGCACTTTACTATTAAGATAATTGATTTTATCCTTTTCGTGTCATCTCACAACGCTACGTAAAGGTTACAAAAACACTTGCAGCGACCCAAATGTTGATTACATCCTTATTTGTAGCTAGTCCAGGTAAACTGATTGATTTTTTTGATTGAAACAAATAAGTTCACAGCTGTATTTTTGTCCTATACTGCTACCTGGTAACATTTTAGGAACAAGTGCCCACATGGTCATTGCATTTAATTGATAAACAGCACTCTAAAATGAACAATGGAAATAAGCACTCTGCATGTATCACATCACTTTCACTTTTCTCAGCAATTTCAGTCTTTTATTGTTACTCACCAGCTTTTCATGTTCTCTGCACGTACTCCGGTTCATCGCTTGTTCCACTGTGAGATGTGGAAATATCACATCGACGAAGAGTACAAAAACTGGAACATACCACCTAACTGAAATCCCATAATCACATAAAATAGCTGTTTACACAAAAGTCGCCTTTCTGCATTTCGCTTATGAAACTGATGCTTCTAACGATCCACTCAAAAAGTTTAAATCGATTAAAACACCACTGAAGTGATTTCATTTACGTACAATGACAAAACATCACATTCAAAAACAGCACAACAACGAAACACTACATGTGTATTTGCAAATACGCGGAAAGAGCTGAAATAATCGTTATACAAGTCACGCGCAACTCCTAATTTCTATGAATTTTGGTACGTATTTAGATTAAACTGATAAATGAAAAGGAATTTTGACCATTGGCCAGAAAACGAAATTTGGGTTTCAGGATAAAACCTAAAAATCGGGAGAAATAATGACAGAATCAGGAGGCGGAAGAAAAAGTGAAAAATCAAGAGACTCCTGCCTAAATCGGAAGAGTTAGCAGGTATGCGACACCGTTTAGCTTGCAGAAACTGGGCGGAGGAACATCGCGATTGGACCCGTAACAAATGGCGCCTGGTTCAGTTATCAGATGAGCCACGATTGTGCGTTTAGCCGGACAATCATCGTTCCCTCCTTTGAAGAGAAATTGCAATTCGGGACAATACTGGTTATTTGCAATAAACCTCACCATATCATGTCAGTGGACGAATCAGTTATAGGAGTGGTGGCCGTACGGACCTCTGTGTCGTTCAAAATGGCGCTTTGACTGCTCAGAGGTAGAGAGACGAGATCCTGAAACCTTTCGTTGCGTCCTACGCTGGTGCCAGGGAAGATGGGTTCCTTCTGATGGACGGTAACGCTCGTTCCCACAGAGCCACACGGTGTACAAAGTGCTTGACGCTGAGAGAGTTGAACGAATGGAGTGGACAGCTTGTTTAGCGGGCTCAAATACGATCGGACACGTCTGGGACGGACTTGGCAGACCCAAGACAGCCAGACCAGCACCTCCTACAACGGTTGCAGTGCTGGATATTGCACTCGTGGAATAATGACCAAATATCGCTCAAGAGCTGATTGATAACCTCATACTGTCCTTGCCACGCAGTTCTGCAACTCCACTCAGCCACCCGATGTGGTCACACACCATATTAGAGGGTAACGAAAATGACGTTTTCGCTATTATGGAAATCCTCTGGTGCCACGTTTTAAGTAAACGCCTTGTAAACCTCAAGTAAAAAGTTGAAATAGCAAGATATCGCACTGTTCCTCACATAAATTACAGTTGTAGCGAATATCTACATACACTACTGGCCATTAAAATTGCTACACCAAGAAGAAATGCAAATGATAAACGGGTATTCATTGGAGAAATTATTGTACTAGAACTGACATGTGATTACATTTGCACGCAATTTGGGTGCATAGATTCTGAGAAAGCAGTACCCAGAACGAACATCTCTGGCCGTAATAACGGCCTTAATACGCATGGGCATTGCGTCAAAGACAACTTGGATGGCGTGTACAGGTACGGATGCCCATGCAGCTTCAACACGATACCACGGTTCATCAATAGTAGTGGCTGGCGTATTCAGTCAGTTGCTCGGTCACCACTGGCCATATGTTTTCAATTGGTGAGAGATCTGGAGAATGTGCTGGCCAGGGCACCAGGGCACCAGTCTAACAGGACCTGCAACATGCGGTCGTGCATTATACTGCTGAAATGTAGGGTTTCACAGGGATCGAATGAATGGTAGAGTCACGTGTCGTAACACATCAGAAATGTAACGGCCACTGATCTAAGTGCCGTCGATGCGAACAAGAGGTGACCGAGACGTGTAACCAGTGGCACCCCATATCATCACGTCGGGTAATACACCAGTATGGCGATGACGAATACACGCTTCCAATTTGCGTACACGGCGATGTCGCCAAACACGGATGCGACCATCATAATGCTGTAAACAGAACCTGGATTCATTCGGAAAAAAAATGACGTTTTGCAATTCGTGCACCCAGGTTCGTCGTCGCGTACACCATGGCAGGCGCTCCTGTCTGTGATGCATTGTCACGGGTAACCGCAGCCATGGTGTCCGAGCCTATAGTCCATGCTGCTGCAAACGTCGAAATGTTCGTTCAAATGGTGGTTGTCTTGCAAACCTCCCCATCCGTTGACTCAGGGACCGAGACGTGGCTGCACGATCCGTTACAGCCATGCGGATAAGATGCTTGTCATCTCGACTGCTAGTGATACGAAGCCGTTGGGATCCAGCACGGCGTTTCGTATTGCCTTCCCGAACCCACTGAGTCCATATTCTGCTAACAGTCATTGGATCGAGATCAACGCGAGCAGCAATGTCGCGTTACAATAAACCGCAATCGTGATAGGCTACAATCCGACCTTTATCAAAGTCGGAAACGTGATGGTACACATTTCTCCTCCTTACACGAGGCCACCGGCACTAACCTTATGTGAATGCTCTTAAAAGCTAATCATTTGCATATCACAGTAGCTTCTCCCTGCCGGTTCAGTTTCGCGTATGTAGCACGTCATCTTCGTGGTGTAGCAATTTTAACGGCCAGGAGTGTGTAATACTTTATTTGTCTATTGTGTATTTTATCTCACCTGATGCCCTAATTGTTTGGGGCAGTGTTTTTCTGTGGCCGGCTGAAACTACATTAGATAAGGGACACGCGGCAAAGTGATTAGACGGGGTTGCATGTAGAGTGCGTGTCTTGTGGTGCTCCCGGAGCAGCGATCGGGAGCCGAAATGGAGAGCGTGCGCAATGAAGGAGGCGGCTTCTGCAGCCTGTTACCAAAAGGTGACGGCTGGCGTTACACGGCAACACACTGCTCTAACCGCGCTGTGATGGAGGAAACAGACAAGCTGGCGTTTCGCTGGCAGCGCACCCGTCATCAGTACAACCACACGGCCTTGGAACGGCTTCCTCGACAAATGTAGACGAGCCAGCTCTGTGACGGCACGCACCCCGAAGCTGTTTGCCGCAGCTAAATATACCGCATTTCTCTTCAGCCGACGGCGCGCTTTTAAATACTGCGAAGCTATTTCTGCTTCAGCCGTGTCACACTTAAAAAAGCACAGACGACGCCGTATTTCGTACATTTCGTCCGCCTCCGTGATCTAGTGGACAACGTGGTGGGTTGCCATCCAAGGGAGCCGGGTTCGATTCCCAGTCGGGTCGAGTGGATTGGGTGTTCGGTCGTCGACATCATTTCATGATGACCGACTTCCAAGTCGCCGAAGCTGCGTCAGCTTAAAAGACTTGCACCAAGCAAGCTGAATACGGCCCCAGCTCCGGTCTAACGGCCATAAATGCCACACCATCATCATCATTATTATTCATATATTTCGCACTCAGATACAGAGCACTTTCAAACGTGCTTTGTCGGGATATAAATCTTACTATGAGCTGCTTCTCACGATGAACTGTTTCTGGACGTAAGATAAATTGATCACAAACCTGTTATGATATTCTCAAGATCGCTTATTCAAAATTCTTGGCAATATCGTAACAGGTTTACGTAAACAACAGATCGCGCCCAGCAATCTACGGGTGTAAATTGTTCAACCATAACTTTTAACATCTCATTATTTCCTAGGGATAATATTCTAATCGTCTACATCTACGTACATAATCCGCACGCCTGCAGGGTAGAAGTTATTTCCTTTCTTGTTCCACTCCCAAATGGATTGAGTAAAAAAGACTGCTTTCATGCACTTGTTCTGCTCTCAGCTTCAAATTACGGCCTTCTAAATTTCCTGAATAATTCACCACGGAAGGAATGTTGTGTTTCCTCTGAATTGCTTCCATAACCTCTAAACCGATTTGGCGAAGCTCCCAAACAACTTACCGAAAAAGATCCGCCTTATTTAAGACTGTTCTGGCATGCTCGTTCCATTTCATATTGTTCTGCGTAGATATTTAATCGACGCGAGTGTGTCATGCAGCACACTACTAGGTGTATGTTCCAACGTTATGGGATAGGTTTTCCTACTCACCAGCATCACCGTACGTTTTCTACATTTAGAGCTAGCTGCCATTCATCGAACGAAATTTTGTCGAAGTCACCTTGACTCCTGCAATCGTCACTGCATGACGCCACCCTCCTCCACTCCAAAGCAACATCAGCAAACAGCCGCGGATTGCAATTCACTGTCAGATCATTTCATCGTGATAGCGCAGGGGTTTCGCCACTAATGCTACACGAAACGCCCACAGCATTCTTAATGACCGAAGTCTGGGGCACTCATTTTACGCCCACATAAATTACCGTGACTCTTTCAAATTGGTAGGAACAGATTGTTGGAGCAGTAATTATACGGTCTCGAATTCAATCCAGAAGGTTAATTAAAGTGCTTTGTGAAACGATACTTCAAACAGTAATTAAAAATAGAGTAAAGGTGAGAGCACAGAAAAGCAATTTTGGAAGACTTTCGAAAACGCATTCCTTTTTGCCGGACTCCAGCAAAACCAAGTATCAAGTGGTGTAATGGAACCCTAATAGGTATTATACTTTTCTCAATCAGCGAAAGAGATTTAGCAGCAAAACCACTGCAGTGTGGATGAGGATGCCGTTTACTAGATGAATTCATCTGTAACGTTGGTGCACAAGAGTCGTTCACGAGTGGAACAGGGAAGGGGAAGCCCAATAGTCGCACAACGCAGCTCCGTCATGGCTCGCATCTTGGCGTGGAGTGTCTATGAAGATGTGGCTATCGCCATGGATGTTTGCAAAGAAATGTAGGAAGACTAACTTCTTTTACACAGTAATGTACGGTAGTTCTGTTTAAATGAAAGAGTCGGAGTTAAATAATGCGTCGCTTGTCACTTTGTTTATGTAGCGAGAAGTGGTTTATCAGCGTAGATTCCGAAGAAACCAACGAACATGCAAAGCATTACTGCTCTTACGATTTATTTTTGAATATACGCCGAAGACAGGCAACACACTGTCAGTGTGACACTACGACTAGTAGTGATTTATAGGCCACCTTACCATGAATACCATCAGATTCGTACTAAACCAAATGAATGAACTGCGTCTTTCCCAAAACAAATGTATTTTGAGGTACAGGGGTGGACGAAGTAATATTAACAGTCAACACAGACACGAAATTTTAGTAGTACGGTATTGGTCCTCCACTACCTTTGAGAACAGCTTCAAATATTAGAGGAACTAAAAGAAGGAAGAAGTAATGAAGAATGGGATTGAAAGTCCCCTTCGGGGAACGCTGTGTCTACCATTTCCAATAGATCTTTATCCATGTTTGTACGGAAACATCCGACAATTACTGCAACCATGTTGGAGCTATAAATTTGGTCCTCACTCTCCGCTCTAAAACACACCTTCACGGTACAGTTAATATTGAGATATGGCGAATTTGCTGTTCATGGCGTTTGTTTAATAATTGTACGATGCTATAGAAAGCATGTCTGAACATATCTCTCTCTCTCTCTCTCTCTCTCTCTCTCTCTCTCTCTCTCTCTCTCTCTCTCTCTCTCTCTCTCTCTCTCTCTCTGTGTGTGTGTGTGTGTGTGTGTGTGTGTGTGTGTAAGCACATCATCCTTTTTTTCATGTAGAAAACACACCCAATAGTTTTTTTTTTTCCAATCACAAACAAATTTTCTTTATAGACCTTCAAAATAGTCACCAACCTCTACAACACACTATTGACAACTTTCTTGCGGCTTCTGGAAACTGACAGCAAAAGACCATGTGGAATCGACTGCCATACGATATTGATAGTATTCGCATCCGCAAAACGTTCACCTTTCTTTGCCGTCTTCAAGCGGGGAAACAGTCCCCAGCAACCAGTACAGAGGCATTGGGGCATTATCACAGAGCAGTGTCGATTTGCCACTCCTGTGCAAATCCAGCAAAACCCGCCGGATAACCTGTAACAATCAGTACAAGAGAAACTGGTAAAACGCAACATTGTGGATGGTTTGACCTGCAAGAACAACTTCCCTGTGAACGATACTCTTGTCAAAGAAGGTGATCAACAGTGTTTTCACCTTGGATTCTTACTTACGGCATTCATTTGTCTTGGGGGAAGACAGGGAACACCATGACATCGATTGCCATTTTCATTCCGGATCGAACTGGTAGAACCAGCTCCCATCTCCAGTAACGACAGTGTTCAGAAAGCAATGGATGCTGGTCACAGATGAGAAGTTTCCACCTGTTTTGCTTTCTGCTCGTCTGTAAGCTTATGCGGCACAAATCGGGAGCAGATCTTCCACTTGCCCATATTACAGCATACGATGGTGAGCGCGGTGTCCTAGCTAATTCCTCCACTAATTCCTCCGCAATCAGAGTCCATCACCGATGTTGTCCCAGCATTTTCCGCACTTTCTCGATCATTTCTGGAATTCTGCTGGTCCCCCTGAACGTGGCTCATCCTCAGTTGTTGCAGTCCCTTGGCGGAAGCGTTTAAACCATTAGTGAACTTTTCTACTCACATGTTCCCTCCAATACATCTGCAGAAACATTCCATGTATCTCCGTTACAGTCTTCACCAGTCCGCAGCAGAACTTTATGTTCACACCCAGCTTCATTGCGCTGTGAAACCTCTCATACTATGTTCATCTGGTCGCAGTCTTTACACTGCCTGTCATGTGCAGTGCATGCTCTGTATCGATTGTCCTGAAATCTCTGAAGCCCCATGCACACGACGCACACATGCGCCATGTTGTCTTTCAGATACGACACCATTCACAATGTTTTAGGCACACCAAGTATAGCAGTGTTTGTTCAAGATGTTAGTCATAGGAAGACATTCGATGTCTGGCATGCCGAGATATTCATTCACAGTTATCCAATCAGTGATGGGGTAGGAAATCGGCCTTGCCCTTTGAAAGGAACTATCCCGGCATTTGCATTTAGTTACGAGACGTGTATAAATTTTATCCCCGCCAAATTCACAATTGCTTGAAGACGCTTTTTCACTCCCATAATACAATAAAGGAACCGGTTTCTGTTATTTACCACACAGGGTGACCATCTTCAATCAAAGACAACTACAACAACCAGTCGTCGACAAAGTAGTAAGTACTCAGAAGAGGCTCTAAACCAACATAATCGATCCAGTGAAACAGATGGAAGGAATATGCAACACAAACAATATCGACACCAGCATACAAAAATACATACAGAACGCAGACACAAATCTGAACAATAAATCTCTGAAATAATGAGCAAGTGGTACACACTAAGCAACAACAAGAAGCAAGCATACTGGGTTCGTAACTTTCCAAAAACAAAGATTGCAAGTAGCCTCGGCATACACAACAACAATAAACCACCAGCAACACACATTTATCACCCAATATGTTATGTAAGAGAGGCATAGAAATTTATACAGTATCAATAGGACATTAAAGGGTAACGTTGCGCGTTTGCAGTGATCAAGCACAAGCCAACAAACAATGATTTATTAATATGTTTTCGGGCATATCCGAAAGAACAGACACCATTTGTTGACATTAACGGCCATAATGTTACGAATTCGAAATATTTAAACATCTCGACCTTTCGGGGCATTGAAATAAATCCAATGGCAGATATGAAAATTTGTGTTGGACCGGGATTCGAACCTGATTTCCCGCTTACGCTATCCAGGCACGCTTCCTTTCCAACTCAAATTCTCAACTTTTAGCACAATACGATTGTAATGTCCCCGGACATGTAGGAAAGGAAAAGACACCATATAAATAATTGTATTTATGTCCCTAACAAATAATTGACAATTTCAAAGCCGAAGCATTACACACTCGATCCCTTGCGGGAATCCAGTGCCGCGCGGGAGTAGCCGAGCGGTGTGGAGCGCCATGTTGCGGATCGCGCGGCATCCCGCGTCGGAGGTTCGAATCCTCCGTCGGGTATGGATGTTTGTGGTGTCTTTATTATAAGTTAGCTCATAAGCAGTTTGTAAGTTTAGGGACTGATGACCCCGCAGTTAAGTCTCATAAGCTTTACAAAGGTTATAACATTTGATTTGGAATCCAGTATAGGGTGGGAGCAAGAGGAATCATATGGACAGGGGGCACTACAGCCGCAGTGTGGTACAAGGTGAGAATTTCGATCGGAAGGGAAGCGTGCATGGATAGCTTAATTGGTTAAGACGACCGCTGGTCCATAGCGGGGAATCCGGGTTCGAATCCCGATCCAGCACAAATTTTCGTCTTTGCCATTGGATTTATTTCAATGCACTGCAACGGTCGAAACGTTTAAAAAATTTCGCTTTCGTACTTTAACTTACGCTAAGGACAACACGCACGCCAATGCCCGAGAGAGGACTCTAAACCTGCGGCGGAAGCTACCGCCCAGTCCGTAGCAAGCCTTTGATCACTCCGTCACTCCCCACGGGCTGTCGGTCCAGATCAGTCATCTACAGCCAGAACTTTGCTTACTCATTCTAGAACTTCCGGCCATGGTAACGACGGCGAGTGAACTCGTCTGTAGGAAAACCTCTTCCTCGAAGTCATTCACATGTCCCTGTTTCTTAGCTGTATTCTTCCGCTATGCAGCAAATGACCGGAGAAGAGACTTTGGTGTGTTAGCTGCCCACGTCTTCCCTCTCTCGCATTCCCTCTTGCGCCGTCTTTTAGTCCCCTGCCCTGTTTCCCCACTGGAAGACAAAAGCAGAAGGGAAACTAGGTTGCCCCGTGTGCTGGGGTTGGCCTAACAGGTGCAGCCCTTTTAATTAGTCAGAGCCGCAGAGGAGCGGCAGCAATTTTTCTCACCTGGCGCTGGGCCAAAGCGGCCGTTACGGGGTCCGCCGGAATCGCACTTTGGGGGAGCAGCCGCCACAGACCTCCACACCTGGCAGCCGAGAACCTCGGGCCGTGCTTCCTGCTGCTTACCCACACTCTGGTGGTCGCACATACAGCGGCAGGAGCAGGCGACTGCAGGACGCGCTAAGCACGCCTCAGCTGTCACCAGCAAGGCGATTTAAGGCTGGCGTCGCATCTCGGCATCAAAGTATACCCGGGCCGCTGAAACTTTGCACTTGACGTTTAACAAATAACAAGTGAGGCCGGTAACGCACTAGGCAGCCAGGCTGCGGCAGCCAAAATATTGAGCAGCCAGTTGCTGGCAGCCAGCTGACGGCCAGTTGTGCCGAATCGGCCGAGCGACATGGACGTGGAAGATGCGATCATCATTAGGCATTCTGGTAAATAAATGGAGAATTTTTCATCGCCCAATGGATGTTCGGGAAGAATTTGCAATTGCCATATTAAAAACATGCTTTATTTTACATAACTATGTGCGAGAAAGAGATGGCTACAAATTTGAAGACACACTGCATGTCCCTCCAGAACTGGAAGTTTCCCCAGGTCCTGCAACAGCAGGGGGCCGTTCTTCGCCAACAGCATATAGAGATTTATTTGCGGATTACTTTACGAATGATAATCCGCCGGAATGGCAAAACAGAATTGCATTCGGGTAGTAATTACATATTATGTATGTAACTATTGTTTCCATGTGAATTAGTGTGTATTAAGTGTACAATGAAACCCTCTTCTTCCTTATTATAGCTGTAAGCATTTTTTCTATGTAATAAATAATAAATAACTTACCGAATTCATTCTTTTCATTTTCAGACATGTTCTCCTCACTCATTACATTTGCGATTTCCTCCCACCGCCTTTTCTTCACATCACGATCAATATGTTGCTCACAAGACATATCCCAGATTTCTCTTCGTCTTTAAATTTTATGAATAAATTTCTCTGTGTCTAACGTCATGACAACTTGGAAACAAGGTGTGGCTGCTTCGTCAAGAGTCCTGTCAAGTTGGCACCCTTTTTTGGAAAATGTACATTTTTTTCAGAGTTCTAGACAGATATGCAATAGTTCTGGAGTTCTCTGTACAAAATTTAAATAGTTCTGCAAAATTTCGCCGAAAAAACACGAAAAATGGCGCAAAATTTAGTTTTTTCAGAATAATTTTTTGCCTAATTGTACAAACATAGTTCTTATCACAGTTCTAAATAGTTCTCAAAGAGTTCTACAGGAAATCCTAATAACATTTTTCTGTGCAGATTATACTTTATCAGATAAATGCAGTAATGTGGAATTCATTTTCACGTTACTGTAAATTGGCACCATTTTTTTTTTCGAGAAATACACATTGTTTTTTGGGGTTTTGTGTACATATACTATAGTTCTAGAGTTTATGTGAATATTTCTATGTAATTGCCCGAAAAAAAATTATGTTCACAATTTTGAATATCTGATAAGCTGTCTTATTTGTGCCCCTTATTCGAGAAATATACATTTTTCTTAGGTCTTGACAGATATTCTATCCGCTGCACATTCAATTTGTTGTTTTACGTCTGAGCGATTACTGCTTATCGTAAACAAGAACTATTGCACATGTCCCTAGAACTCTGGAAAAAAAGTCTAATTTTTTGAAAAATCTGGTCCAAATTCCACAGTAGCATGTAAATGGATACTCCATTACTGTTATTATCTCATAAGTATAATCTGCACAGAAAAATGCTATTAGGATTTCCTGTAGAACTCTTTGAAAGCTATTTAGAACTGTGATCAGAACTATGTTTGCGCTAATAGGCAAATAATTATTTTTAAAAAACTCATGTTTGTGGTAATTTTTACTATTTTTTCGGCGGAATTCTGCAGAACTATTCAAATTTTGTACAGAGAACTCCAGAACTATTGCATATCTGTCTAGAACTCTGAAAAAATTTACATTTTTTAAAAAAGGGGTGCCAACTTCACAGGACTTTCGTCAAGTGCGCGGAGATTGCCGGCAGCCACACGCGTTCACTGCGAGGCTCGCTGTTGGCACTGGCTGCCACTGCCGTGCAGTCGGCCGCGTTTTGATGGCTGCCACTGCCGCAGCCACTAATTCCTAGCTGCCCAGTGCGCTGCGTTCCGTATACCACCGTTGTTTCATTGGCCGCCGCTGCCTGGCTGCCTAGTGCGTTACCGGCCTGAAGAACAAGAAGCGCGAGGCGCTAGTCGTTAGGAACGACCCAATCACAGCGCCGTAAACACTGCCGGTAGTCACGTGCCGTGACGTCACAGTTCCGCGTTGCCGGCTTTGTTCAGCGCTGCTGTAAACATTGTGTATCGTATCTACCCCGTGTTTACGTTGTGTGTGCTTTTATCGCTCCGATTTGTTTACTTGCCGAGTTCAAGTAATTGGATGCTGCCACCGAAAAGACGTTTCTCTAGTGACGTTCGCTGAGTAAGTTCTCAATTTCGTGTGAAAAAAACTTCGAAGCATATCCTCTGAGGAGGAAGTTCATTCTAGCTTCAAACGATCGGAAGAAGTTACGGTAGAGTGGCTACAAGGAAGAAATATTGCTGCAGGTACGTCAATGTTAAAACTTGTTTTACATTCGCTCGTGAAACAAAATAAGCCTATTGTGCCCACATATGTAGTAGACGCAATCGCAAAGGAGCAGGGTCCCATTGTAATAAGGCTGCCCCAATATCACTGCCATTTTAACCGTTTGGAATTAGTATGGAGTGACGTGAAGAATTACATAAGGAACAATAATAAGTCTAGAATGAAACTTTCACTCTGCAGCGGATTTTGGTAGTGACGACAACAGTGAAGATGCGGAGCTAGATGGAATTGTGCCATTGTCGCCGTAAATTGGTGAGTGAAAAGCATTGTGATTATAAAATGTAGAGAGAGAAGCGTGTGCATGTTGCGCTCTTGTCTAGATTACTATGCCGTTAATTAATTGCTGCTTTGTAGTGTGATAGGACTGATAGGACCGCTATTATTTTCTATCTATATAAATGATCTGATGGACAGAGTAAGTTGTAATATGCGGCTGTTTGCTGATGATGCTGTGGTGTATGGGAGGGTGTCGTCTGTAACTGACTGTAATAGCATACAGGATGACTTAGACAAAATTTCTAGTTGATGCGAAGAATGGCAGCTAGCTCTCAATGTGGAAAAATGTAAGGTGATGCGCATGAGTAGAAAAAACAATGCCATAATGTTCGAATACAGCATTAGTAGTGAGCTTCTTGATGCTGTCGCGTCGTTCAAATATCTAGGCGTAACATTGCAGAGCGATATGAAATGGAACGAGCATGTAAGGAAGTTGTGAGTAGGGCGGACAGCCGACTTCGGTTTATTGGGAGAATTTTGGGAAGATGTACTTCACCTGTAAAAGAGACCGCGAATAAGACGCTTGTACGACCACGCCTTGAGTATTGCTCAAGTGTTTGGGAGCCGCAGAAGATCAGTTTAAAGGAAGACAGAGGCGGTTCAGAGGCGAACAGCTAGATTTGTTACCGGTAGGTTCGACCAATGCGCGATTGTCACGGAAATGCTCCGGCAACTCAACTGGGGATCGCTGGAAGAAAGACGACGTTCTTTTCGTGAATTTCTGTTAAGTAAATTTAGAGGGCCGGAATTTGAAGCTGAGTAGTACGATCTTGCTGCCGCCTACTTACATTTCGCGTAAAGATCACAAAGACAAGATAAGAGAAATTAGGGCTCGTACGGAGGCATATAGGCATTCTTTTATTTTCCTCGTTCAATTTGCGAGTGGAATAGGAAAGGAAATGCCTAGTAGTGGTGCAGTGTACCCTCCGCCACGCACCTTACGGTGAATTGCGGAGTATGCATGTAGATGTAGTAGCAGTTCAAGAACGAATTATTATATGCACTTTTATTGCTCAATAGCTTACATTTACGAGATGCGACTGAAAACCGTTTCGTCTGCTGTGTGTATAGAGGCTAGTGTTGCAACGTCGCTGTAGCAGTGTAGCCAACTTAACTCGCCGTAACGCGAAACGTAAAGTGCAATGTTTCAGCGGCCAGGGTATATCTTGTGATACTTTCGGGGTTATCTGAACATGACAGCGAGTGCAAATGGCTACAGCTGTAACTCACAGCGATTGAACGATAACTATACATACTGAAATGGAAGTTCACAGAGCTTTGATCTATGCGCAGGCACGAAACGTCCTATTGAACAGCATGTACTGCTCAGTGAGGGCCATTGTATCCACTTTTGTAACTTAGTAGTCATTTTCTCCTGTAACAATGTGGCTCTAGTTTTGCCGGGAGGCTGTCAGCGCCAGCTGCGACACTGCGCCGCTGCCAGTGCCTTCGACACCAAAAATACCGACTGCCCGCGTCCAACGGCACCTGTCCGCGGAATAAGAACCCACCTGTCTCGCGGCTCGCGTAATACTGTGCGAGTTGCACACCGAACTGCGCACGTCCTCCTTGCCCAGTCCAACCACACGTGCGTACACAGTTTGCAAGAAGAAAATGTAAGGAGTGATCTCCAACCCGTGTCAGTGGCAATACAAAAACAGAATTTATTACTTTTTTTTTAACTAACTACTCGCTCAAATGTGTCTGGAATATCCCGCGCAGTAGTGAAATGAGTACTCAGCCACCCACTTTTATTTCATCTGCTGACCACACTTAGGAACAGTAAAAAGCAGATAGGCGGCTTCGAAGAGATACGCTCTGTGCATGAGCGTTCAAACCATCTCTACCGCACATGCTCAGATGCACTGCACAATAGAATGGTGTCCATTTCTTACGGCGAAACAGTCTGGTAAGTTCGTATCGTCACCCATTCGGCCTCTATGTGGCAGGCCAAATAAACGTCAGTAGTGCACGTTAGTATCCAGATGGTCATCGGAACTACTCATCTAAAACATACCTGTGTGTGTACTTCCATGGTGTAGCAGTCTTGTCAGGAATCCTGTACCACACGCACCATACGAAATTTAATGTAGACAGTGACCTCCTCCTCGTTTTGAAAATCAAGTGTGCAGAATTTTCTGAAGATGGAAATAAAACTGCAGTGCTCTTTGTTATTGGATGTGTCCGTGTTTTTGTTGTCTTTATCCTAGCTACGAGTGAGGTCAAAATTAATTTGTGTAAGGATGGTCGTAGCTTCTCCACGACTGTCTGGATTGGAGCGATCGTCTTTATGGTGAGTTGTAACAAATCCCCATTATAATACTAACATTCCAAGCCGTCTTTCCATCCATAAGAGCATTTTTATATTGAATTCTCCGTAGTCTGTCTCTTTCTACCTCTACTGATCGTCGGTAAAGTGTGATTGACCGAAAAGCGCTGAGAGATTAAAAACTTGCGTATTTTATGGTACACGTTATTTTAGTCTGAATGTGGAAACCTCGCAGCTATCACATTAAGTCGTGTGAGTGAAATAATAAAAGCATTTTCGCATGTAGAGTAATGCTAGTAAGTTAGAATCCTTATAGCTCTTCCTAGGAGTACTTACTGCTGCGTATCTCGCCGATTTTTGCTCGCCACTCATCTTCATCTACGTCTACATACGTAGTCCACAATCCATCGTAAGGTGCGTGGCGGAGGGTACACTGTACCACTACTAGGCATTTCCTTTCCTATTCGACTACCAAATTGAACGAGGAAAAAAAGAATCCCTATATGCCTCCGTACGAGCCCTAATTTCTCTTATCTTGTCTTTGTGATCTTTACGCGAAATGTAAGTACGCGGCAGCAAGATCATACTACACTCAGCTTCAAATTCCGGCCCTCTAAATTTACTCAACAGAAATTCACGAAAAGAACGTCGTCTTTCTTCCAGCGATCCCCATTGAGTTGCCGGAGCATTTCCGTGACACTCGCGCATTGGTCGAACCTACCGGTAACAAATCTAGCTGCTCGTCTCTGAACCGCCTCTATGTCTTCCTTCAAACCGATCTGCTGCGGGTACCAAACACTTGAGCAATACTAAAGACGTGGTCGTACAAGCGTTTTATACGCGGTCTCCTTTACAGGTGAAGTACATCTTCCCAAAATTCTCCCAATAAACCGAAGTCGGCTGTCCGCCTTACTCACAACTGTCCTTACATGCTCGTTCCATTTCGTATCGCTCTGCAGTGTTACGCCTAGATATTTGAACGACGCGACACCATCAAGAAGCTCACTACTAATGCTGTATTCGAACATTATAGGATTGTTTTTTCTACTCATGCGCATCACCTTACATTTTTCTACATTGAGAGCTAGCTGCCATTCTTCGCACCAACTAGAAATTTTGTCTAAGTCAACCTGTATGCTATTACAGTCAGTTACAGACGACACCCTCCCATACACCACAGCATCATCAGCAAACAGCCGCAAATTACAAGTTACGCTGCCCATCAGATCATTTATATAGATAGAAAATAACAGCGGTCCTACAATGCGCTGCTACCAAACTACCCTATCCTAGCGCACAATCCGTGACTCAAGGCTACTGGCGAACAGTGAATAGTTGTGGCTAGTAACTGAAATGTGTGGCTAACAAACATTCAAGGTTTTGGGAAGGAAGAGTGGGAGGAGTGGGGGGGAGAGTGGGGAAGACGGAAGATTTAACAAAGGATGCGATTTGAAACGGATTTAAGTTTCAGTTATTATGCACAAAGAGACTAGCACAGAGAAGAAATAAAAAGAGCCTTCCCACCGAAGGCTGCAAGAAGATACGCGGCGTACTTTGATGGTGCTGGTGAACCGTTGAAGTGAGAGTGGTGAGCGGAGAGAAGTCTCCTGCAGTGACAGAGGCGTGGTCGTCACGAGACAAATATTGGGCCGCGCCGCTGCTCGACGCCAGGAATAAACCCAACAAGAGTCCCGTTCTGCCGGCCGCAGCCCCGCGTTCGCCAGTAAGGCCAGGCGACACTACAGGACGTCTGAGCACCGCCCCAACACCAACACCACGGCACCACCAATGCACGGTACGATGTCTGGTCCGCAAGTGGCAGTGGGACACCACATGAGGCGCCGAGCACCTGCCACTGTGTTCACCACTTGTTCTTGTCCCGCTGTCGCCCAGAGCAGATTCTGCTACCGACCGCCATCATGAAGGAGACCAGGGTTTAACGTCCCGTCGACAACGTGCTCATTAGAGACGCAGCTCTCGCTCTGATTGTTTTCCGGTAAGAAAAAGTTTAATATTTGATTGTGGCCATGATGGCTGCTCGTTTTTGAACGACAATACACATTTGACTGAGACAAATAGATGGATGTTAATATTTAAATTCCAGGAGACGATGATGCAATATGTTTTCTTTTTTCTCCTTACGTAGATTAGGTACTGGTTGTAAGGAATGTAATTATGGATGTCTAAATTTGTCCTTTAACCGTGTTTGAAAGAGAGCGTTCGATACGATCTATCTATGAAAGATTGTACCAATGAAGCATAGCTGAGATCTACATCATGTGTAATGGTGTAATGATATATGTATATAACGTAATGGTCAAAATAGAAAGATATTTGAAGTATAACGCCTTTTCTTACGGATTTAGACTTATCACCTGTATATTTTTCTGAATATTTCTTACATAGCCGGATCGAGGCGATCTGCGTAGATTAATTAACAAGATCGTAATATGCTTAATAAATTTAAAGGCGACCGGTTTCCATGGGCTTTGCAATCGTCATCTGATCGTGTAAATCCTACAATGTGGCCGTGTTTACAAATGGAAGTTAAAGAGAAGGCGCAACATTGATGTTGGTCAAAACGAAGTAGGCCAGTTATATTATCAACTGCTTGTAACAGACTTAAAAATATTTGATAACTAGCTTAAACCCGCGGCTTCGCTCGCATGTTGGTTGATGATAGATAAGCTATCTTTCAGAAGTGTGCTATGAAACTGGTTTTGAAGGAACTGAAAAATATTCCTATCAGATTGAAGAAGTCTATGTACTTGCCGTCTATCAGGAAAGTAAGTAGTGTAGATCAAGAATCCAATCACGAAATTCAACAATAATGATTGTAATAGTATCACAGATCGATCACTTGATGTAATGTGCGAAACGTGAACTCGACTTTTTTTAAGAGATGTATTAAAAGAAATTTCTTTTTTACTGCTTCGTTTATTTATTCTTATATTTCCTTATCCGTATGCTTATCCTTACAGAGAAGAGCTGCAGACATAGTAGCACGCATAGTCCAAAGATACTGTCTGTGGCATCACGTTTCGCTGTATCTAACCTCATTGCTATAGAGTCGCAAACGTCATCGCTGGCCTTCAGTCCGATTTTTTTTTTTTTTTTTAATAATATGACGACATTCTACCAGCATACCTTCCACCCCCTTATAGCTATTGGCATGGAACTGCGATGGTGTACAACGGGAGACTTCGAACAACAATTACACACAAACCATTCTTCTGCGTTCTGTAGTTTTCGCTGCAGAGAGAAATATTAACTTTCAAAGAGTAAATGCGCATTACGCGTTATATTCTTCAAATTACTAAATATTTATCAGATCGCTATAAAACCGAGCCTAAAACCTTCCTCAGGAATAAATTAGTAACTGTACAAATATTTAAGTCTCTGCGTCTTGTTGTTCGGGCGTGATAAGCGTACAGCGAACAGACATCCACATTTATGGATATCACGTGGGTATTTTATACTTTGAACAACATCAATGTTGCACTTTCTGATTAACCTCCAGTTTTGAACAGTGTGAACACACTGTAGGATTTATAAGACCAGATGATGGCGAAGCCCATCGAAACAAATCGTCAGTAAATGAATCATATTGCGATCATGGCGGTTTGCTTTTTGAATTAAGAGTCTATGTGTAGAGTATACCACCCTTACGTGCACATGCGGCCAATTCAATCAACACCACCTAGAGACAAGGCCTCACAACAGGACGTGCTACGTCACACTGACCATGCCGCGGCCGCCAGCTGAATGGCTGGCCGCTGGGGCACAGCCGACACCTCCGACAGCCCACTGCCTGTGAAACATGGAGTGGAAGAAAGAGTTTCACGTAACTTAAAAGACAGTGCTAGAATTTTCGTTATAGGGGGACATAGGAAGGAGGGAAGCTTAGGGTTTTACGTCCCGTCGACAGCGTGGTCATTGGAGCTTATGCCCTGATTTTTGGGGAAGGATGGGGAAGGAAATCGGCCGTGCCCTTTGAAAGGAACTATCCCGGCATTTGCCTGGAGTGATTTAGGGACATCACGGAAAACCTAAATCTGGATGGCAGGAGGTGGATTTGAACCACCATCCTTCCGAATGCGAGTCCAGTGTCTTACCACTGCGCCACCTCGCTCGGTAGGGGGACATAGATCAGCGAATATTCAGCTCTATCTCAGCTTTTTTTTTTTCTTCAATGCAAGACATCTTATTTTTACCAAAAATATTTTGATGAATTATTTATTTTACCAATAAAGATTTTGATGAATTATTGAATGCAGTAGTGTAAGAACAGCTCATAGGTGTGGTCATACGCACACACAGAGTTTGACAAAGTGCATAAGAGTTAAATACACTAGACTAGAACAATATACAGGGATACTCCGGAATTCATATCTAGAACAGCTTTCACTATGTGTAAGTTAGAAGTAAATATCCCTGGAGTATAACAACTTAAATCACTTAACAAAAGTAAGTCTCCCGGTCCTGACTGTATA
The DNA here is from genome assembly GCA_026315105.1 of Locusta migratoria. Classification (NCBI taxonomy): domain Eukaryota; kingdom Metazoa; phylum Arthropoda; class Insecta; order Orthoptera; family Acrididae; genus Locusta; species Locusta migratoria. Next base: position 89,021,895 of record CM048751.1, on the reverse strand, counting down.
CCGATTAAGTTGATTTTAGAGTTTGCTGATAATTTTGTTGGCATATTTTATGGTAGTTCATAAAGACAAAAAAGCCCAACATATTTCGTTCAATTTTAAATAAAAGCTTTGCCTCATAGATATATATTCTCTGTGCAAATAATGTAAACATATTACATCTCTGTAGAGATGTCAAATAAATGTCAAAACCCCTAACTTGCTGAAGATCTTTCATGACACCACAATAATGTAAGTTACGTGATATTAATATTATATATAAAAGAAGTAAAAATAATAAAATATATCACGTCACAATATTATTGAAATGTAAAGCATAACAATGTGGTATGTAGCATTTCTTTTACATCTGTATAAAACAAGTAGGTAGCATAGTACTAAATATTCTGAAAACATACGTATACGTAACACCTGAAGATGACTTAAGTCGAAATAAGCTTATAGTGTAACTAATACGAATTAAGAATATACAGTCTTGAAATTATATAATTCTTAATAAAAGGTACGCCATCAGTAATACTGTGGGCCCTGCAGATAACAAGTTATGTTTAGAGAACAGAGAAAAGCAGCTCGTTTTGAATTATTGCAATTTAGGGGACAGAGTGTTACGGAAATGATGCACGAGTTGGGGTGCAAATCATTAAAAGAAACGCATTGTATCTTCAAGACCTGACGTGATAGAGCAAAAATGTTTTAAGTCTTGAAATGCATAAAAAACTACAACGGAAAAAGTGAAACCATTCCGGGTAACTCAAGCTTATTTTGAGTGTAATTTCGTACACAACTGATTGTTTCTGTTAGTTGCACAGGGTGAGTAAGAGTGCAGCATTGGGCCAGCTATTGTTGCCAGTCTGCGATCTCAGTAGTGACACATGGAAACGGCGCAGCTTGTGAAAACATTTCATCTAAATCTACATGGGATACTCTGCAAATCACTTTTAAGTGCCTGGCAGAGGGTTCACCGAACCAACGTTATACTATTTATCTCCCATTCCATTCTCGAATAGCGCGCGGGAAGAAAGAACACCTAAATATCTCTGTTCGAGCTCTGATTTCTCATATATTATTCTGATGATCATTTCTACCTATGTAAGCAGTCAACAGCATATTTTCGCATTCGGAAGAGAATCTTGGCGATTGTAGTTTCGTAAGTAGCACACGCCGCAGTGATAAGCGCCGTTGTTGTAATGATTCCCATCCCAGATCCTGTATCATTTCCGTAACGGTGTCTCCCCTGTATCGTGACAATACGAAACGAGCTGCCCTTCTTTGGACTCTTTCGATGTCCTCCGTCAAACCCACCTGATAAGGATCCCACACTGGGCAGCAATATTCCATAAAAGGACGGCCAAGCGTAGAGTATGCAGTCTCTTTAGTAGTTCTGTTGCATCTTTTAAGGGTTCTGCCAATAGAACGCAGTCTCTGGTTCGCCTTTCCCACCAAATTATCTAAGTGTTCTTTCCAGTTTAGGTCTGAAGTAATAGTGATTCCTAGGTATTTTGTGGAGTTTACGGCGTTCACATTTGATTGATTTATCTTTTAAACAAAGTTTAACGGATTTTTTTCGTACTTATGTGGACGACTTCACACTTCTCATTATTTAGAGTCAATTGCCAATTTTTTACACCATACTGATATCTTATTCAAATCGTTCTGCAGTTGGTTTTGATCTTCAGATGATTTTACGAAACGGTAAATGACGGCGTAGTCTGCAAACAACCTAAGAGAGCTACTTTTGATTTTCCCCTAAATCGTTTATGTAAATAAGGAACAGCAGAGGACCAATAACACTAATTTGTAGAACGCCCGATATCACCTCTGTTTTAGTGGATGCCTTACCATCGATTACTACGAACTGTGTCCTCTCTAACAGGAAATCTCCTATACAATCGCAAATTTGGGGCGATATAACCACGCAATTTGATTAAAAGCCGTTTGTGAGGTACGGTGTCAAAAGCCTTCTGGAAATCAAGAAATACGGAATCGATTTGCGAACCCTTGTCGATAGCACCCATCACTTCGTGTGAATAAAGCAAGGTACGTAGACTAGAAAGGTATGCCAGTTTGGGCTTCTTCACTGTCATTGGTTAGCGCTGTATTACGTCACTCGGCAGCAAGCCGCTGTATTATAAGGTCGCCGTGAACACATTTTCTCTGTTTTTCTTTTCTCATTCCACAAAAAACATTGCTATTAAGCGGTGGATCACGCTTAATATATATGTATACTAACATACAAAGGACTGAAAAAGAAAAGTTTCACAGATTATTATTAACTAGCTAATCCGTACTGCCCCGTTATTTGGCACGGGTAATATTTAAACGTCTTTAACTGGAGAACCACTGAACGTATCTTGATGAGGTTTTATTTAAATTTTAGAGCTCATAAAGATATAAAATAAAGTCCGTGAGAGCACATGTCTAACTTCTATAGATATCCCACTATCACTATTTATGTAGTCTGAAGCCACGCGGCGCCAGCGCCTTAGGAGAGAAAAATGGTACATATGCTTCACTCGTGTAAGTTAGACATATGCTCTCCAGACTTGTTTTTAGACCTTTGAGAGATCTACAATTTAAAAGAAACCACATTACGATACGATCAGTAGTTCGAGTTATAGAAGGTTAAAGGGACAGACAGAGAAAATGTGCTTCTATTTATATCATTTCACCCCCTTAGAGTGCGAATTTCGAAATTTTACTACTGGTATAACCGTGACGCTAGTTCATGCAATAAGATGACGACGTTTTACTGCAATCGACTGAATGACTGACAGGCATAGCATAGGGACAAACAGATACCTTCATTTTTATATATTAGATAAAGAAAACTTTCGTTACAACGCAAACATAGCCACCGATTTTCGCATTAATGCTTTTATTTTACTCATTTAATTACTATGAACACTGAACTGCATTCTACTTTTATACATACACTTTTTCAATCGGCTTCACAAAAATATTCAGAACAAATTCTGGTATTTTTGACATTTATCTCGTCTAGTCTCACAGCGAGAGATCCATATACGCTGAAGTTCCTCATCTTTTGGAAACCGATGGTACAAAATTCCTTCCATCTTGCGTCCACTGTTATTGCACTCCGCAAGAGCACAACACGAACTATTCTTACTCATAATTATAGAAAGAATATGGAAAAATTGATGCCTAATACAAGAAAGCTACTTTCTATTCGAACACTTCAACAGGTCACGAAACGAGCGAGCACAAAACCACAACATCCTGCTTGAACGTTTCATAAGGGTACTGCGGCAACTGCTCGCCGCTTGCTACCAGGTGACGTCACAGAAGCAAAGCGCTCCAGTCAAATTTACCCCCCCCCCCCCCTGTGAATAAAGGGTTAGTTGGGTTTCGCACTAAGTGTTGTCGTGTTACTGGCAACATGTAATCCGAAAACCAGACGACGTGTCAGTGAACAAGTTACTGCCCAGACGTGTCGGAGCCGCCTCCTGCCGCCAGCTGGTGAGCTGTAAGCGGCCCTCGCGCTATTCCCGTACTCGGGCAGCTCTGGGTGACACACAGACGGCACGCCGCGCTTCCAGGTCAGCTGCTGCCGCGAAGGTCAGAGGTCAGCGCTCCGCCCCCTTCCGGACTGCGCGCTCGTCACGCCGCTATTACCTGCAAACAAAAACATTACGCGTCACCCAATCAGTTTACTTGTTCGATTGTTTGTAAACCTACCGGACCAAACTACTATGTTTATCAGTCCCTACAGTTTACTTTCACTAGGTTAGGTTAGGAGAGCCAGTCGAGACAAAATTGTATCACATGTTATGCAAGATGTATGAGACGGGGGAAATACCCTGCGACTCCAAGAAGAATATCGTAATTCCAATTCCAAAGAAAGGAAGTGCAGACAAGTGTGAAAACTACGTAACTATCAGTTTATTAAGTCATGGTTGCAAAATACTAACATGAATTATTTACAAACGAATAGAAAAACTCGTGAAATCTGACCCCGGGGGGGCTCAATTTTGATTTAGGAGAGATTTAGGAACACGGGAGGCAATACATTACGACTTATCTTAGAGGATCGGTTAAGGAAAGGAAAACCCACGTTTTTAGCGTTTTTTTTTTTTTTTTTTTTTTTTTTTTTTTTTTTTTTTTTTTTTTGTGTGGTTTTAGGGCGCACAACTTCTATGGTCATTAGCGCCCAGCCAAGAACATAGATTCGCTATGATCTCAAAAAAATGGTGACTGTCAGAACATCAACAAGAGGCTAAAAAACGAAAGATAAAAGACAATTAAAAGGGTTAAATATCCTTGGATAAGTTGGCCAAGTTGATAAAACGCAAAACTCTAGCAGCTGCTCGTGTGTCATCAGCTAAAATTTCCTCCAGAGTAGACGGAAGGTGAACGGCTACACGGAGATGATTAAAAAGTACGCAAGACAGTAAAACATGTCGCACGGTCAGCAGTTCACCGCAGGAGCACAGCGGTGCAGGGTCGGCGGACAGCAAGTGACGGTGGCTGAAACGGCAGTGACCGATCCGCAACCGGGCCAGGATGACCTCCTCCCGCCGAGAGGGGCGTGAGGAGGTCCTCCAAGCGGTCGGGATCGGTTTTGCAGTTCGCAATTTGTTGTTGGACATTGAAAACCACGCACTGTGCCATTGCGACACGATACTCCGGCGGAGAGCCCGTTGAACATCGTCAGATGGGACGCAAAAGGTAGCCACGCGAGGTAAAAGAGCTGCGGCCTTGGCCGCTATGTCGGCCGTCTCATTCCCGGGCACACCTACGTGGCCAGGGACCCACAGGAAAGAAACGTGACAGCTGTCATCTGCTAGCAACTGGAGGGAGCGTTGGATCCGATACACGAGAGGATGGTGCGACAAAGGGTCCTTAAGACTCTGCAGGGCACTAAGGGAGTCCGAGCAGATGGCATAGAAAGGTTGGCGGTGGCGGCAGGTGTACAAAACGGCCTGGTGGAGGGCAAAAAGCTCAGCCGTGAAGTTAGAGCACCGGTCAGGGAGCTTGTATTGGAAACGGTTGTCCTCGACGACGAAGGCAGATCCGACACCGGCAGTGCTCTTGGAACCATCAGTGTAAATAAATATGGCGGTATCGAACCGCGAACGGAGTTCGACAAGCCTCGAGCGGTATACCAAATCCGGAGTGCTCTCCTTGGGGAGCGAACTAAGTTCGAGGTGAGTGTGAACCGGGGCCGTATGCCACGGTGGCAATGGGCTTTCGCTCAACCGAAAGGTGGAAGGAAGGGTAAAATCGAGCCGCTGTAGTAGGCGGCGAAACCGAACTCCAGGTGGAAGCAAGGCAATCGCAGACAACTGATATTGGCGATCGAGTGAGTCGTCAAAAAATAATCGGTAAGATGGATGGTTGGGCATCGACCGCAGGCGGCATGCGTACCGAGACAAAAGTACGTCACGCCGAGTGGTCAAGGGTAATACAGCAGCCTCGGCATACAGACTTTCAACAGGGCTAGTATAAAATGCACCGGTCGCCAGACGTAATCCACGATGGTGGATAGAGTTGAGACGGCGGAGAATCGACGGCCGTGCAGAGGAGTATACAAGGCTTCCGTAGTCGAGCTTCGACTGAACAATGGCCTGGTAAAGGTGAAGCAGGACGGTACGATCCGCTCCCCATGACGTGCCACTGAGGACACGAAGAACGTTAAGGGATCGGGCACAACGGGCAGCCAGGTAGGACACATGTGTGGACCAGCAAAGTTTCCGATCCAACATGAGTCCCAAGAATTTTGTAGTCTCCACGAAAGGGAGAGCAACAGGGCCGAGATGTAGAGAGGGTGGAAGAAATTCCTTGTATCTCCAGAAGTTTATACACACAGTTTTCTCAGTGGAGAATCGGAAGCCGTTTGCGATGCTCCAGGAATATAGACGGTCAAGACAGCGTTGGAGAGAACGCTCCAAGAGACACGTCCGCTGGGCGCTACAATAAATTGCGAAATCGTCAACAAAAAGAGATCCGGAGACGTCGGCTGAAAGGCAATCTACGATCGGATTGATTGCAATGGCAAAGAGCGCCACACTCAAGACGGAGCCCTATGGTACCCCATTCTCCTGGCAAAAGGTATCTGACAAAACAGAGCCCACCCGTACCCGGAACTTGCGATCCGCCAAAAACGCTTGAATGAAAAGAGGAAGGCGGCCCCGAAGGCCCCATGTGTGCAATGTGCGGAGAATGCCCGCTCTCCAACAGGTATCGTATGCCTTCTCCAAGTCGAAGAACACGGCTACTGTTTGACGCTTCTTTAGAAAGTTGTTCATAATGAAGGTCGACAACGTAACGAGGTGGTCAGCAGCAGAGCGGTGGCGACGAAAACCGCATTGGATATTAGTCAGGAGGCGGCGAGATTCGAGGAGCCAGACCAACCGAGCGTTAACCATGCGTTCCATCACCTTACAGACACAGCTCGTCAGAGAAATAGGACGATAACTGGAAGGAAGATGTTTGTCCTTCCCTGGTTTGGGGATGGGGACAACAGTGGCTTCACGCCAACTTGTGGGAACATGACCTTCAGTCCATATGCGATTGTAGGTATTGAGAAGAAAGCACTTGCCCGCAGGAGACAGGTTCTTCAGCATTTCAATGTGAATGGAATCGGGCCCGGGAGCAGAAGATCGGGACAGGGCGAGAGCACGGTCTAGCTCCTGCATGGTGAAGGCGACGTTATAATTTTCACGATTAGAAGAGTGGAAAGAAGACAGCCGGGCCTCCTCTACCTGTTTGCAAGGGAGAAAGGCAGGGTGGTAATGGGCAGAGCTCGAAACCTCCGCAAAGAAACGACCCAATGCGTTTGAAACATCAGCTGGGTCCACGAGGACTGCGTTCTCCGCGGTCAGGCCAGGAATCGGGGAGTGGACCTTGATGCCGGACAAACGGCGTAGGCCACCCCAGACAACCGTGGAGGGAGTAAAACGGTTAAAAGAACTAGTAAAAGCAGTCCAGCAAGCTTTCTTGCTGTCGTTTATGATACGACGGCACTGCGCTCTCATACGTTTGTAATTGATGCAATTCTCCAAAGTTGGGTGGCGGCGGAAGGTGCGTAAAGCACGGCGCCGGGCTCGAAGCGCGTCGCGGCAGGCTGCAGTCCACCAAGGGACCTGGACACGACGTGGAGAAGAGGAAGTACGAGGTATGGAACGTTCGGCAGCTGTGAGAATAACCTCTGTGAGGTAGTCGACCTGACTGTCACAGGTGGGAAAATCCCGATCGTGAAAAACAGCCATGGTAGAATAAAGCCCCCAGTCGGTTTTAGAAATGTTCCAACTGGTGGGACGAGGAGATGGGGAATGATGCAGGAAGTGGATGATACAAGGAAAATGGTCACTCGAGTACGTGTCAGAAAGTGCATACCACTCAAACCGACCGGCAAGCTGAGGAGTGCATATTGCGAGGTCTATATGGGAGTAAGTGTGTGTTGTGTCAGAAAGGAAGGTTGGTGCACCAGTGTTGATGCAGACAAGATCGAGGTGTTGGAGAAGGTCCACCAAAAGGGAACCTCTCGGACAAGGTGCCGGAGAGCCCCATAGGGGGTGGTGGGCATTAAAGTCGCCTACCAACACGAAAGGTGAAGGGAGCTGGTCAACAAGGTTTAGCACATCTGCCCTAGTAAGGGCAGATGACGATGGCGAATATATATTACAGAGGGAAAAGGTAAATGTGGATAAGGTGATGCGGACGGCAACTGCCTGTAGGTGAGTGTGCAAGGAAATGGGATGGAAATAGACGTCGTCTCGAAGGAGCATCATAACCCCTCCATGGGCTGGGACACCTTCCACGGGTGGCAGGTCGAACCGCACAGGGGTGTAGTGTGGAAAGTCTGCACGATCACGTGGACGCAACTTACTTTCCTGGAGGCAGACTAGAAGCGGGCAGTGCAATCTAAGGAGTAGTTTTAACTCCTCCCGATTAGAACGAATGCCACGAATGTTCCATTGAAGGAGCGCCATGATAAAAACGAGAGAAGAAATAAGGATAAAAACCAAGTAGCGAGCGGGGTCACCTCGACGGCCGCTGAGGAGCGGATTTCGAGGGAGCACTGCTATCGCTGTCTGGGGGCAAAGGGTCATGTTCCATTGGTTCGACCGACGCGCCTGCCACCTCCCTGAGTTGATCAGGAGGGGCAGTTTCCACCGCCGGTAAAGGGCCGGGCGCCCGGCAAACGGAGCGTCCCGGTGAAACAGAAGACGGCCGAGGCCGGCAACTGTTGGACGGCGCGACAGATGGGTCACGCCTCGGCGGGGAAGGAGAGGAACTCTTTTTCTTGTCAGCTCTTCTGGAAGAGTGACGGCGGGAAGAGGCAGTTGACGGTTGGGAAGCCTGAGAACGCAGAAAATCCTCACGGACGGATTCCTTTTTCAAGGTTCGGGCATCTTGTTTAGGTGCCCGCGGTTTACTAGAGGTTGACGAAGACTGTACCTTAGAAGCAGCAGGAGGAAGCGGGGACGTGGAACGGGCAATCTTCGGGCTGGCGGATCGCACAACTGTGTCAGCGAAAGTGAAATCACAAGTCTGGGTACTGGAATCCTTAGTAGGTCGAGTTGAGGTGAGTACCTTACTGTATGTACCCGCTGGGAGGACAGTGGGCTTTCGACTCGCCAACAACTTTCGAGCGGCAGATGTTGATACCTTCTCCGTGACCCGAATTTGCTGAATGATTTTTTCATCCTTATATACAGGGCAGTCGCGAGAGGAAGCCGCATGGTCGCCGTTGCAGTTAAGGCAGTGAGGGGACGGAGGTGGGCAATCCCCCTCATGGGTGTCCCTACCACAAGTGACACATTTTGCTGCATGTGGGCAATGTTCACGGGTATGGTTGTACCTGTGGCATTGGTAGCAGCGCGTTGGGTTTGGAATATAAGGGCGGACTGAGATAACTTCGTACCCTGCTTTGACCTTCGACGGGAGTTCAACTCTGTCGAATGTCAAAAACACAGTACGAGTCGGTGTCAGCTGGTTATCTACCTTTTTCATCACCCTGTGGACGGCTGTCACACCCTGATCGGACATATAGGACCGGATGTCGTCATCAGACAACCCGTCAAGGGATCTCGTAAAAACTACCCCACGTGACGAGTTGAGTGTGCGGTGCGCTTCTACTTTGACTGGAAACGTGTGTAATAACGTAGTCCGGATAAGTTTCTGGGCTTGGAAAGCACTGTCCACTTCCAGCAACAATGAGCCATTGCGCTGACGCGAACAGGTTTTAACAGGGCCAGCAATTGCATCAACACCTTTCTGTATAACGAAAGGATTGACAGAATTGAAATCTTTTCCGTCGGTGCGCGACACAACAAGAAATTTCGGCAAATTAGGCAGAGTCTTCTTTTGCTGAGGCAAATCTATCTTACGTTTCTGGGTCAATGTCAGTGAAGAAGAGAAGGAAGTCATTGCGGAAGTGTCCCCCGTGATTACCGGCGTCTCCGATGGCGCGCTCCTTCCTAGTGGGGGCCCTCTCCGAGGGCTTACCCGCCTTAGGTGATTGTTCACACCTCAGGTCACACCTCCCGAGAACTGACGGAGGGACCAATCGGTATGTTCGGAAGGTACCAGCTCGAGTAATCACCCCTCCCTGGGCCTGGCCTTTACCAGGGGGTACGTACGTGCCCTACTTGTCTACCTGGGGCGGGGAATTACGCGTTACCCCCGTCACCTGCTACGCATGATAATGCGTGGGTCGGCCTTCAGACACGCACAGGGAGGAAAGAATAAGGATAGAGGAAGTGAAGAGGAAGAAGGAAAGAAGTGTCTCAAACGCCGAGGCGGAGACTAATGAGGAGAAGAAGGCGAGGAGAGTACAAGGAGAGAGAGACAGAAACAAAGGGTAAGAAAGGAAGGAACCAAGGAAGAAGAGTAACGACAACAAGAAAACACCTGAACTCGTGAAATACGCCCGTCTCGGGGCGAAGGCATAAACCGGGAGGGAAAGTGAAGCAGCCTGGGGCAGAAGAAAGGCTGCTCCGGCTCGGGGCCCCGTGCGCGCCACACACGTACCCACAAAAGAACTGTGGGCCCCCTGGGGGGGTTTTTTAGCGTTTGTGGATCTGGAGAAATCTTTTGAAAATGTTGACTGGAATACTGTTTAAGGTAGCAGGGGTAAAATATAGATAGCGAAGAGTTACATTCAACCTATACAAACATCATAAAGCAGTTATTAGAGTCGAAGGGCAAGAAATGGACGCAGAGTTTGGGAAGGGAGTAAGACAGGGTTGTAGCCTTTCTCCAATGTTTTCAATCTGTACATTTAGCAAGCAGTGAAGGAATGTTAGGAGAAATTTGGAGAGGGAATTAAAGTTCAGGGACAAGAAATAAAAACTTTGCGGTTTGCCGATAACATAGTAATTTTGTCAGAGACTGTAGAAGATCTGGAAGAGCAACTGAATGGAATGGACAGTGTCTTGAGGGAAGATATAAGATGAACATTAACAAGAGTAAAACTAGTGTAATTAAATGTAATGTGAAAAGAATCAGTTAATGCTGAAGGAATTAGATTAGATAATGAGACGATAAAAGTAGCCGATGAGTTTTGTTATTTGGGTAGCAAAATAACTTCTGATGGCTGAAGTAAAGAAGAAATAAAATTCAGAATAGCAATGGGAAGAAAAGCGTTTCTGAAGAAGCGCTATTTGTTGACATCCAATATTAGTTTTAATGTTCGGAAGTCCTTTCTACAAGCATGTTGCTGGAGTGTAGCATTGTATGGAAGTGAAACATGAAAGATAGCAGTTCAGACAAAACGATGATAGAAACTTTCGTAATGTGGTGCTACAAATGAACGATGAAGATTAGATGGGTAGATCACTTCCAATGAGGAGGTGCTCAACAGAATTGGCGAGAAAAGGAGCTTCTTGCATATTCTGACTAAGAAAAGGGATAGGTTGGTGGGACGCATTCTGAGACATCAATGAATCGTTAACTTAGCGTTAGAAGGACGTGTGTGGGGTTAAGAACCGTAGGAGGAGACCGAGGTACGAATACAGTAAGCAGATTCAAAAGAATATAGGTTGCCGTTGTTATTCGCAGATTAAGAGATTTGCACGAATAACGGAAGCAAGGAAGTTTGGTGTCCTGTATGATCAGTGGGAAGAGGTGTCTCCAATTCTCATAGCTGCGAACCAGTAAAGAAACTCGGGTCATGCCCCTTCTGTGATGCATCACTGCCCTCCTTCATGGATTCGACAAGTCTAAGTACAATTTACTGAGGAACTACCTCAAAGTCACCGGCATACAGCTATAATTTTAGAGCTAGTGTGTAACTTGAACATGCACAGCGTGAAACTGCATAAGTAATTTTATATTTTGACTTCTGTCTTTTCACCTCTCATATGGTCCTATGCTGTTTGCACTTTCTTCGTATTATATGTCACTCGTACTGTTAAATATGTATTGTTTTGTGTCTTTTTACATATGATTTTCTACTTCTGTATGATGTGAGATACTTATTAAAATTGTGCTATACATTGTAAGAATCTCAATTCTACTGTAATGTTGTCACTGTAATAACCGCTGGCTGTATGGTCACTGTAACCAAAAGCCATAATAAAGAAAAAAAGACTTGCATAGGACAGGCTAGCATGGACAGCTGCATTAAACCACAATCACAACAACAAATTTTAACATTTGATCGTTAGAGAATGCTTTGACTACACGGAACCCATGTTAAAAATAGGTTAGACGTGCGTCCGTCGTAGTTGCTGCAGAGTCAAGAAACTCCCAGAGATTCCGCAGCTTTTCCAATGCGGCACTACCAAGCGTCTGGCGTGTATAAACGTACTGCGACAAGATTATTTAGGCATATTACGTCCAGCTGAACATTCAAATGCCTTATCTTTTGAAGCTTATAGTGTCGTTACAAATTGTAGCACCTATCAGAAATATAATACGGAAACACTTCCGTTTTCGAGGAATGCTGGGAAGTACGTGAATAATGTTGTAAGTAACCAGTGAGGAAGTCTTTAACATTTCATTGACTCATACTATCTTCAAAATTCGGCTCTTAATAAGAATGTCAAAAGGTTTTAATGATATTAATGCTGTATAAAAATAATGTGTGGGTGTTCCACAATTGCAGATAATCAACTTTTCCAAAAGAACTTGTTTAGTTTTGTAATTTCAAAGGAAAAATATGCCTACGGCATAGTTCCAAATAACATAGCCCTAAGACCTCCGAAGGAACGGGAATTGTTTTTCGTGACTCGTGTAAAATTTTTTTTTAAAAATGTGATGTAAAGAAAAATGAATAAAATAAGGGTGAGTGCTAGCTGTAGTATAAGACATATACACACAAATAATAAAGTACTCTCCAAGAAAGCTGAAGAAGTAAGCCTCAACATCAGGAAACCGATTCTTCTGTTCGATACCTGGGGAGCAAGTAAGCTTAACATCACAGATAGACGCAAGGCATAAGAACGAAGACGCCAAAAAAAATAAAAAAAAATAAATAAATAAATAAATAAATAAAATAAAGGAAGAACGGCATTCATAACGAGAGGTTGCACCTAGTGTCCAAGAATGTGATCACTACATCTAGTTTTCAATGTAATAAAATGTAGCAGTACAGAAATTTTTTGGAGTGCATCATGACTTCTGGACGATAGCAAAACGAGAGTATATTGCATACAACTTAGGTTGACGAAATTGTTTTGTTTATGTGAATGGTATATTTATACCTAGTAATTTTTATTGTTGCATGTTTTCACGTGAACGCACTGGAGCAGCGGGATTTAACCACAGTAAGATGGCGTACGCTTCCCTGGGCATACTAACAGCATGGAAGCAAAGAATAAACGGGTCGCCCGCGGAGCATAGAAGCGTGTTACAAAAAAAAAAAAAAAAAGAAACTCTATGTAAAGGAAAAAAAAAGGTGTCGGTAGGTCAAGGTTTTGCTACCAAAAAAGTAATGTCGATTATTATAAAGAAAAAGTAAAACAGCCATCTAAATGTGATTTACATGATGAATTGGTGCATTCTGGAGAGCCGAACGGCGAATTAACGGAAAAGGCAGCCACTTTAAGATGAGATATCAAGGGTAAAGTGCCGTAATTTAATGCTTATCGAATTCTTGTTGCATGCTGGAATGCGCCAGTTAGTAATTTATGCGGTATCTTATGTGGTTTTATTCCATGAGTAATTAATTAATCAGTAATAGAACATATCCTTCGTCTTATTTTTACGAGAATTTACTCGTAAATCAAGGAAGTATCTGGTCATGAAAGTTATATTTCATGCATATGGTTGAATTTCTTTTGTTATCAGTTTGATGGTCCACAGAATAACTTCTCTTAGCCAGGTGTATAATTACGATCTATTCGTAATGGAATTTAATAGTTACCCTGTATAAAACAGTGGTAAGTTGATTTTATTAAAATTTTTGGACACAGCATATAGTCTGATTTTGTAGTTGGGAGTTAGTGTGGATGGTAGATACTGTCGGAGGCTGCGTGTTGTCCGAAGTATCGTGAGTGTGACGGAGTTCCACTCATATTTATTATTGATAAGTTGGATCTATACTGCTTATGGTCCATATTTAAAAAAATAATGCGTGGAAATAGTATGATTCACCGGCTAAGAGCAAGAAGGGCAATTAAATGTAAAGCTACTTTCATGACCATACAAAGCTTTTCTTTTAAAGTGAAAGGTTGTTTTTGTTTATTAGATGCCGCATAAGGTCTACAGAACAAAATAACAGTGATTATTCTATTCGAAGTAATTACGGTACTCCATTTGGGTAGTAACTAAAGTAAAACCTTACCTATTGACAACTACATTCATTTTCTTTCCTAGGCTGTTATTAAAGATCAACAGGCAGACTCTATGGGTTGTGGGAAACCAGACCTTTTGAATGATTAATTTCGCCCACACCTGAAAAACGGCCCTCGCCTTTATTTTGTAATTTTAATTATGAGAGGTGTCCGGAAAGTGGTGGTGGCACTGTAGGTTATTTTCTGTTTTTGTTGTAAAAAGATAGCATAACCAGTGAGGATAGGTATTTGCAAATTTAGAGTCTGGCCAGGATTTGTATTGAAAAAAAAAAAAAAAAAAAAAAATATAAGACTTTTTCTTTTAAATAAATCGATCCCTGTGGTCGAATTTAAAGTAAACTTGCAGTGTAACTTATTGTAGTAGTTTACAAATAGTTGACCTACGATCGCTAATGCTACGTGGAAGTATCATTAGCGAGCGTAATTTGTAAAAGTAATATTTCTTGTCTATTAAAAGGTTATTATTATTTGTTACTGCGATCGAGCAGTATTTACTGGTCGATCGCAGCAACAATAAAGTGTGTCGGATTTCAGAATTTTTCAACTTTATTAATATATATTACTCTTTGAAGATAACGACTAAATGAACTATGTTCGAATGATTAGTCACAATTTTTCTGGACACACGCCGCGACCAAAAAAGGCCCACTGAACTGGTTTCTTCTGATTATTAGATTTGTTTATCAGATGCGTTGACTTTTATTTGGGTGGCGCAGCGATTTATATCTATGTGTTCGCTGAAACGAAAGACTATCGGGATGGCGACACAGGGCTGAAGACTTTACCACCTAAGTCGAGCAACACCTTAAGTAAATATTACTCCACTCAGCAAGGGTAACGGTGTATTCGACCTTGGTAATAAAAAAAAAAAATAAAAAAATATTTTCTCCCGATTGTTACAGCGGAACAGAGATTGTAGGCGTTCAGAGACTTGTACCACTGAACACTGAGGACAATACAAAATATTTTTTTTTTATTAACTTGAACTGAGAGTCTATGGTAGTGAACTTTATCCTATGATTTCTAGTACAGGTCAAGACGAACTGCTACAAAAACTGGTGGAATATGAACTTACGAGGATATATTCAATGTGTTACTTTTGGATTTAATCATATAAGGTTACAAGTCATTATGGCCTTAAAAGTTTTTCAATGACAGATTATGACTACTTTGTGAACTGAATGTATTAATTACATTGCACTGACATTATTATTAAACTGACATTAACAGGGGATGGTTTATTCGCTCACTTAAATTTTCATATTTGTATTACACATTGACCATGATGGCGTTTCAGAAATATGAAAGTAACAGCATTAAAACTAGCATGTTCTTAGTTTTGCCATTCCATTATTTTTGTTACTACATACTAACCGCTCGGAGCTCTGGCATCGCTTCAGCAGTCAAAAGATTACAGATTTTGTCCTGTACGTCTTCATCACCTTTTGTTTCAGACTGTGGCTGCTACAAGTTCTGAAACGACTTGCTTCATCTGACGGAACGTGTTCCTTTGGGCAATTTGCGACCACAATCGTCTGCAACAGCAGTTGGCTGCGTCTGGCGCTGTAAACGCACAGTTTGCTTACGAAAACGAGGGCGCGTTAACTCTGTTAGCGTTCGTCGAAGAACGGCGTAGAAAATCGCTAAGAAGATTCTGTAGTAATCGATGGCTTTACAGCGAACAGCTGGCAAAGGAAGACTACATATGCAGCAAAAAGAACGTACGTACTACTGGAGGTTATTCGTTAAATGTCCTTCACACTTTCCGTTTTAAATTGGATATAGTAAAAGTGTAGTGTCTGAAGATACTTTCTGCGTTCATGATACCCATATTTCCGATGTTGTTTTGACTACTGTCAGCCATATATATTTTAAGATCGACTTTAGTTTCGTGATTTCATTCGAATCTATCGTTATTTTGAAGCTACCACACTAATGAAACGTATTTAGCGTCAAGATGCAAACGTGGGCAGTCCATGTTACTGCCCAACTACTGGAGACTTTACAAGTTACGAAGGATTGTCGTCGCTAATAGCCACATAAGATACGTTTCGTAGTCACCATCCCTGGCGTCTGGCCGGCTAACGTAGGTTTGGCACCACGGATGGAACCGAATATGACCGGAAGGTTAGTTGAGGCAAGGAGTGAAGTGCTGGACGACTTCCCCGCCTTGCGTGAGCAGGGTATAAGAGAGAAGTCACTGGAATAAGTTCTCTGGTGTTGGCTGCCTCGCTACCTTCCAAATCCAATCTAGACTATAAATCCAGTGGTGCAAGGAGATGGATAGTGTAAATCCGTGCACCACTAGTAGAAGTAGTGTAATTTACTTTGTTTTGTAAATGTAACAATCTGATAAATTAATATGAGTTGCAGTGGTTACGTTATTAAGTAGGCCCCGCCCACGTCCACGTCGTAGGGATGGGTACTGGCCTCCCTTCAGGAGGCTTGCTAAGAGGCGGGAATTATACTTAGAGTTGTCATTAACTTATTACTAACAACCAAACAATTTGTAATGTATAATAATTGATTGTAAAGGTCTGTTTTAGTTATCCAGGTAACAGACCTAAATGGTTATTGTAATTGTAAATAAATAAAAAAGTCTCATAGCCACAATAGCTCTGTTTCGTTGTCTGAAATAATTAACTAGATTTCACAGTCCTCACGAATAACAACCCTGAACAAAACGATATAATTTTGCGTTTTGTATTGCTACGTAGCATGCTGGCATCCTGTTGGATTTACTTGTTTGATCATTAGAATACAACGATCAGTGAGCTAGATCATATGACCAGTGATGCGACAGATCTACGCTATCGCTTTCAACTGCGGAAGTTCCGTACATTTCACGTCTGCTTCCTCTTTTTTTTGAAGCTTATCGGACCTTTGAACATGCGATGCGCGCTTTTATTGGCCCAAAGCGCCGCCTGCTGCGCAGTTGGGTGTGGCGTGTAGCGTGCCGATATGTGCCCGTGGCGGCTGTTGCCTTCACTGGATTATCTCTGTCCATAGTCGTCTAAGTACAGCGTTTTCTCACACGTCGCTCTACTTTGTTACTGTGTAATACAAATACGAAGGTGTTTTGTTAAGTTCTCGTAACGGAACAGAAAAAGTACTTAAATCACTAAAACATTTTTTATTTCTCAATGTAGTCGCCTTTTATGTGGTTGCATAGACTTTCCCGGCGTAATAACTGCTAATATTCATCTCGGGTTTACAGCCGGTTCCGGCGAGTAAGTATCAGCGCACTCACCTGAAGATGGCAGCCAGTTGGTCTGCCGAAATATCGTGTTTAGTTGATGATATCCGGCTGCAAACCCCAGATCAATATAATTAGTCGCTTTTTTAGATTAATGCATTTGGGCCAAAGATGTTACAGTTCTTTGAGTCCATCAAGAAAAAAGATTCCTCCAGGCGTGCAAAATAGTTCTCAAACCCGGCTATCAGTTCTTCGTTTGAAGTGAATCTTAGTCCAACAACAAAAATTTCAGTTTTGGGAAGAGTGGAAGTCTTACGGATCCATATGAGTCCGACCGCGCATTGCCTGGAAAATGACTTTATTGTTAACCCTGCCTTTTTTTCGCGAATCTTTTGTTGCAATATGTCCGGCAGGTAATCTACAAAAAGAATCCCCTTCACATCCCAGACCACTGATGCCGTGACTTTTCCATCCGAAAGAATTGTCTTTGTTTTCTTAGGCAGCAGAGAATCAGCATGTTTCCACCGCTGTGACTTATTTTGCCTCTGGGGTACAGCAGTGAAACCTGCGGAAAGTATCTTGTTCGCTTCTCATAAAACTGGCCAAACTTTGTTCTGACATGTCCATTCTAACGCGTTTTTGATCCAGCGTCATGAGTCGCGGCACCCATCTTGCAGATAATTTTTTTTTCTTCATTTCTAATGTCAGCTAAAATGGTTACACTCTTTCCGATGACATCTGGCAAGCGTGAGCAATTTCACGCTCTTTCAATCGGTCATTCTCCATGATCATTTTGTGCACTTTTGCAATGACATCCGGAGTAGTGATAGAACTTGGCCGACCGCTGCCCGAATCATCTAAGCTATCCCGACCAAATTTAAATTAATTGTCCACTTGGAAACAGTTGAATATGGAGGGAGCAGACCGGACGAGTGTATTCTGTGAATCGGCATGAAGGTCCTTTGCTTTCATACGTATATTTACGAAGTACATAACCACTGCTCGGACATTGTTTTTTCCATCTTCGCAAATCGCTACGCGGGAAAAACAGAATGCTCTTCCAAGAGCATTGACGTGGCACGTGTTGTGAAGGACTGATATTAGTGTCTCTGGACCTTGTTACATCTTTGTACTGTGTGCGTGCGCGCGCGCGCGCGTGTGTGTGTGTGTGTGTGTGTGTGTGTGTGTGTGTGTGTGTGTGTGTGTGAGCGCGCGCGCGCGCGCGCGCTGATATAAATATGTTGCCACTTTTCCGTGACTTACGATACGAGTTCACAGACAGCAGTCCAATGGTTGTTACCTGAAAGACTCGTTGCGCTAGCGCTGACCTCTCGTGGTGATTGCGAGAACTTTTCAGTGTTTTATAGTCAATAGTTTTGTGCTGCGACGTCAGTTAATAGTGCAATTATGAAACCAAAAAAGCGGTATTATTTGGAACTATGATGGAATGGCTGAAGGAACGCTTTGGCGAGTTACAACTGATGTGTTGCCACCACCGCTGCTGCCCCCCTCCCCCCTCCAATCCACTATATCTGAACGCGATCTATCTTCTGGGCTGTGAGTGAACGTGGGATCAAAGCTCAAGTCGCCCCCCCCCCCTTGCCAGGTATTAACGGTTTTTGGGTGACTCTGATGTGCAGACGTAGTGCCAACTCCTTCCTGTGCCCCACAGAAGGCCTCTCTGGTTCCTCGTGTCGCCGTTGTTATCCGTGTGAAAAGTCGACTCGCCAAAAATTACGTAGGTGCTCTGAATGTTCTGGCTGCTGCTGTGGTCTTCAGTACAAACCTAGTGTATGGTGGATGGTAGTCTGTGGCACGTCTGCCACAGTTTGCAGACCTTCGTTGAAGGCTTTTACCCAACGTGCCACTGTTCTGTAGGGCAATGCCGATTCCCCACTCGCCTATTGAAGAACACGATGACACTGTCTTGCTGTACGAGCTCTGACACATAGAATCTTGATCCAACTCCGTTTTTCCTGTTTCGAAAACACAGTGACACCGTTACATTAGACCGCTCGCTACCAACTCCCTCTATACTGGGCACACCGGCGACGTAAGACGGGCGAGCCCATTTGCTCGGAGATTAGGTAGGTATGTCGACAACTTGTGCTATCAGCGACTATAGTAGATTACACTGCATCGTGTCTCCACAGCAGTGTTGCCACTATTTAAGTTCCAACCCTCGTATAATCCAGAAGCTACCGTATGGTGCACAGCAGACAGTACATTGCAATGAACTTTATACTGTCCACCATCGTAGTTGATAGATACGTGATTTTTCATTAACAGGCGGAGAAAGACGAGCTACGAAAAGCAAATTAATCACGCCAGTTTCATAGTCAACCACGTCACCCTGTGCAAGCGGGAGAAGGCGCAAGAAAAGGGAGGAGATAAACTGAGTAGGCGGATGTTAGGACTAGGAGGGCGGGGTGAAAAGAGGGGCATAGCAGACGTGGAAGAAGAGATTAACAGAGCGAGGGGAGAAAAAGGGACAGGAGGGGGAGGGGTAGATTAACAAGTACATGGAATAAATAAATACCAGGCTAATGCCGGACTTCCAGCCAGTAAGAAATGAAATAGGAAGCTTACGCGCATTCTCGAGCTCAGTTGACCGCAAGAAACAGCAAGGCCCCGGCAGGCAGGCATTAGTTCCAGCCCTAGGCCAGCCGAGCGGCGGTAGTCTGCCGACTTGGCCATCTGCCACAGCAGTCGCCTATCAGCTCCGCCGCTATCTGCAGCTCGTTTGCGGACACTAGCGAGTAGCGAGCCTCTAGTTTACAGGCCGCTGGGACTCCAATAACAACGGACAACAAGCAATTTACACTTCTACATTCCAGTGTTGCCAACCGTAGGGACATGCCTTTTCTCCAAACTATAGGGACGGTTTTGCAACATGTAGGGACTTTTCTAACTGACGGTGCCAAATGATTTTTTTAATTTTTTAGTAATCAGTCTGATTCGCAGGATCTTTCATGGTAAAAGTGTAGGGATTTTTGACACATAATGTAGGGACATGGTCGGAAATGCCTTGGCAACACTGCTACATTTACATTCAAACTCTGCAAGCCACCTCACGGACTGTGGCGGAGAGCTATTTGCGTACTGCTGTAATTCCTAGTGGCGTACAGTTTGCGGGGGAATAATCGCACTGATGTGTTTTGTGTCCCATTTGTAGTTCTATAATTTTTTGCAAACATTTTGGACAAATACAATAATGTAAATAATAAAAAATTAGTGATATGGTTACGATTCTACTATTGTGATATCTATGCAGCCAACACGTAATCCTTTTAGGAAAAAAAAGGAGAAAAAATTTTTGGTAGTTGCGGGCACCGAACCACGGACCATGTGCATCACAATCCAACACGCTGGCCACTACACTACGGCGAACAGTTACGAAATTCGTCCTTTATATGCCTACTATTGGTGGCAGTTGTTAACTGATGCTAATAAGGCATTTTTAGACACTAGATTATCATTTATTGTACCTAGAACGACTTTAATTAAGCCTTCAGTGCACCTTTGCTTTGAAACAACAACGTGTAAGTTGTAATAAGAAAATCATCAAATACGCAACGCAAGATGGCGTATGCCAGAGTTCTGGGCGTGGAATGTTATGTGACATCTGCGAAGGGCTGATTGTCGTAAAATCATTGGACAGTGTCATATCGCCGTTATTTTTGCAAAAATCTCTCAAACGATAAGAGAGATGAAAAAAAAAAAAAAAAAAACATAAGGGAACAAAGTTGAAGAGAATTTTCTCCTCTACAAATTCAGTTATACAATTTTCGTGTCAGATGAATGGTTAAGCCGTTATTTTCATTTAAATTTCGAGCTGTCAAAATCGCAAAGGTCCACTTTTAGTAGTACTACCGTAACCTGAAGTGGGCCAAAATGATTGCGTACCGCGATACAGAACGCCTCTCTTGCAGCGTCTGCTAGTGGAGTTTCTCTGCGACGCTTTTCACTTACTACATGAGCCCATAACGAAGCATGCTGCTCTCTACATCTGCATAGATACTCTGCAAATCACATTTAAGTGCCTGGCAGAGGGTTCATTAACCACTTTCCTAACCTTTCTCTACCGTTACATTCTCTAATAGCGCGCGGGAAGAAAGAACACCTGAATCGTTCCATTTTCGATATGACTTTTCTCTTATTTTATTGGGATGGTTATGTCTCCCTATGTAGGTGGGTGGTAGCAAAATATTTTCACGTTAAGAAGTAAAACGCGGTGATTAAAATTTCGCAAATTAATCTCGCCGCAACGAATAACATTGCTCTTTTCACGATTTCCACCTCAGATCGTGCAAAATTTCCGTGACGCTTTCCCCCCCGTAACGTGATAAAACAAAACGAGCTGCCCTTCTCTGAACCTTCTCAAATGTCTTCCGCCAGTCCCGTGCTGGCGAAGGTCCCACACTGGCCAACAGTACTCCAGGAGAGAACGCACTAGTGTTATGTATGCAGTCTGTTGGAGCTGTTTCAGCTTACTACGAACTGTCTCCTTTCTGATAGGAAATCGCGAATCCAGTTGTACAATTGGGGTGATATTCCATAAGCACGCAATTTCATTAGAAGCCGCTTGTGAGGTATTCTATTAACCCTACCTAGTACGGATTCCACACTTATGGGCAATACTGAAGCGACGGCTAAACGTGAGTTTTGTAACCCATTTCCTTTGTTGACGGAGTACACATCCTGACGATTCTTCAGTGCATCTCAGTCTGCCAACTGGTTCACCCGCGTCTTGTTTTGTATGGTCGTCCCATTTCAGATCGAACTTTATGTTTACTTCCAACGTGTATCCTGCTATAGCGCACTCACTCCGTAGCGGGGACTCCGCTCGTCTGACACTTCAGCTGTGTACGGAACTACAACATTAACTTTTTTTTTTTTCGGGGACAATTATAAACTCAGCTACGTTAGCAGGACACACTCCACGTACGAAACTCGACTGTTCTATATAGCTGCCGCGACTAGCAGCCTGTAACGAAGGTGTCAGCAGTGCGAACATAGGTTTGAAAACCGCAGCTCTTTAATAGCCATGGACATGGACCTGTTGGAGATGATGGGCTGTTGCATTTTTCCGTTTCAGCTCAGTTACCCCGACTGTTAGGGCCAAAGTTTAACCTGGATTCCGAACCACAATGTAGCTTGGCATTTTTGTAAGATACAAGTTCAAATGTTTGTACAACTTTAACATTCCATTTTTACGCGGTGTGGTACAGCAACCATGTTAAGTCGAATTCTTGAATAAAAGGATGTCTTGATTGCAATTTAATGATAAGTTTCGACCGGCTAGGGCTTTTGTGTCCCAGCCGCGTCGCCGCTTTTGTGTCTCGTTTCCGTCGTAGGTGTCGGTGGCCGAGTGGAATGAGACCGACACAGGAATAAAGATAGCACGCTGGTGCAGGTACGGAGGGGAGCAGCCAGAAACTAGAAACACTAGAGTAAATTAGAAGAGATATATATTGAACAGAATTTATACAATACTTAACTTTTACATTGTACTGCAGAAGGCTGATACATAGTTGAGCTAGAGTCCTGCCTAGTGCCTAACTGTTAGCCAAGTCTTCACTGGTGCCTATCTGAATACGAAGGTCTTAACTGGTTGCTATCTCAGTCCCGAGTGACGTCGTCGTTGAGTGGTGGCCACGAGCGGAGTTGTAGCAGAGGGCGCTCGTGGCTGTCGTAAGAACGCCGCGCCGTGCGTGCATGGCGGCGCGCGGCGAAAGTAGGTGGCGCGCACTTTGTATTTGTGCGACACCACAAGGGCAACTTCAGATATCTTAAATAGAAGAAAAATGAAATAAAACTTACAATATTTACATAATATTTCAAATTAAAAAAATTTTTTTTTTTTAACTACAAACCAATCAAATTGGTAGTAAGGAATTGTGGTAATGTACGGTACTGATATTTTATCTACTCTGATAGAGTGTTTAGACTAAAATGCGGTCATAGGATACCTTACAGAGACAACGGTCGGTGTCACCGCAGATCACGGGATTACATGTTATTGTCTCTGCAAGGCACCCTATGTCCGCATTTTAATGTAAACATCCTCTACCACGGAGCAGATAAATTATTAGTACCGTACATTCTCACAATTCCTTATTACCAGTTTCAAATTGGTTTGTAGCTAACTTTTTTTTAATTTGAAATATTGTCAGGTAAATATTGTGAGTTCTGTTTCATTTTTCTTCTTTGTCAGATATCTGAAGATGCATTAACCGGGCAAAACGCGTCATTAAATAAAAAATTTTGCAATTAAGACATTCTTTTATTCAAGAGTTCAAATGTTTGTAAATCTATCGGACTCAACTGCGTGGTTATCAGTCCGTAGCTTACAAACTACTTAAACTAAGGTAAACTAACCTAAGGACAACACAAACACACATGCCGAGGGGGGACTCGAACCCCGGCGGCGAACGGCCGCGCGCACCGCAGCACGGCGCGGCGCCCAAGTACGCTCGGCTAATCCGCCGCGGCTAATACTTTTATTCCACAGTTACAGTTTAACTTTTTATTAATTTGCCTTTATTTAAGCAGCAAGATCTATATTTTCCTTTTAATAGTTTGATGAAACTGAAGAAAACAGAAGTATGTTAAAAGCGCATTTTATCGGCAAATAATATACTTGCAGAAAATGATTTATTTCACCTTACTTTTACATGCGAATACGCAAAGAAAAGTCGTGATATTACCATTGTTACGCGTGGTACTAAAAAATCATCTTGGAAACTATTCCAGGACACGAACACACGTTACAGGAATACGACTAGGCCGAGTGAAAATAATGATGGCACGGTGGCCGAACCTTATAAAATGGTGTTGTGTGTAGTTTGCGGAATGTAATAATGTGACCTGCTGTCCACCACTTTTTATGACCTCCGAGGATATAAAAATAAGCCATGGTTTCCCGAACTTTTGTTTGCCGACGCCTCCCCCCCCCCCCCCTCCTACTGCCGAGTATGGAAACTTCGCTTCCCCCCCCCCCTCTTCTCACTATAATGATACTGTATTACCTACACCAAACACCTAAAACTGCGATCGATTATCTCATTTTCCTGGGGAAGGAAAGGGGGGGGGGAGGTTTAAAGGGAAAATAGGACTTTATGAGAGTGGGTCGCTATATGGGAAATGCATATGTATTATCAGCCACTACTGTGTAAAACAGAATCAGATTCGTTCTCATTATTAGAGCCTCAATTCCCACTCAGTGTCGTATCTTAAACACGCGAACATTCAGGAACTGCCGGACGAACAAATTTACACTATGTAGCAAAATATAAAAATACGCAGCATCAAAATTCAATTTCAGCTTTATATTTACTTTACTTTGGCACATTCTTTTATCCGTAAGGTTGATCGAGGGCACCAGTTCCGTTCCATAGGAACTGCACGCATTTTTGGGTTGGCAGGCTAAACATCACTCCCTCTACAATACGGCCGCCTCTGAGGCAAGCCGCTAGTTAAAACTGCACATACAAACACCACGAGAACAATGTACGTACTGTTTCCTCTCCTCATCGTACTCTAATGGTAAGTTCTACAGAAATTTATATTGGTGACACTTTCATTCGTTTATGAGCGGTGGAGCATTTGAAGTTAGAAATTTATATTGGTGACACTTTCATTCGTTTATGAGCGGTGGAGCATTTGAAGTTAGTGTTTTATCTCACGGGCTGCAAGCGGAGGAAAGCGAGGGGGTGCCATTGTCGCTGTGATAGGGGTGACGTCAGAGAGGGAACGGAAACTTGTGCAGCTCCGAAACGAGCACTCCGACGATTAAGTGCGCATCTTACCTAAGAGCTGCAGTGATATAAATCTGACACCAAAGGAACAGATTCGAGAGTGCGCATTATAGAGATTCACTCATCTTCAAATCCATTATTCACATGTAACAAGGAAAATAAAACTTTTTAAAGGTGTTCTAGCGCTACGCAATAAGTAGATAGAAACGACACTTTTAAACGTATTGAACGTTCTGGGTACTTTCAGATAATTTTATATAAATAAAACCATTACCAGTGGTAGTTAATCACGCACCTCTTTATTTAAATTGCGAACGATGCACCACAACACAGCGCCAGCGCCACTTCCCTGGCATCTTTAGTGCCACAGCACAATTGGAAAAACAGGTTTATCGATATAAAATGTTTCGACTAGTTCTGGCAAGGGAAGAACAAAAATGTGCTTGCTGTACATCTCTAGACCACTTTACTCTGTGGCTGACAAAGAAACACTTTTGCTTTACGACTAACACCACATAGACATGGGAAGAAAATGGTGAAGGTCTATCGCGCTGTATTTTACATGTAATTCTATTAAATAAAGTCCACCGAAAATCCCCAGAATTTTTCATTTCTGAAATAGTAATTAGTTCAATCAAACTACCATAAATCTTCAATTTGGTAACAATTCACATGGGATAAAAGCATATTATGCATTTTGTCTTTTTTTTCTGATGAAGGCATCTTAGTAATTACCGAAACCTGTTAAATTTTACCTCCGCGACCGAGGGTTGTATCACCAAGCACTGAACTAACCGGTCGCTGAAAAAACGCAGCTATGTTAAAACGGAAAAAAATACAACTTTAACCCTTGGTTTTAAAGAGTTCCACACATAATTAAGTTTGGCTCTAAATTTCCAGAAACAATCACTTCACCTCTTAAGTTCAAATGATCTAACATACCGTATTTTATCGCTTAAGCTCCCCCCTCGCATATTCCCCTCCCCTACGATTTTTCATAATTAAAAAATTATTTTATTTATATCGCGAATAATTCCCTCTCCTGGTTCGTTCTAACAGGAGCGGCCTTCAAATAACTTGACAATTGACGGAGCGGTACTGCCACTAACGAATATTTCCATTGTCACAACATATCGTAAATTTGAAACGTTAAGGCGCAGACATATTTCTAGGTCCGTTTGCTACAAGTCGTCATAATGGCGAAATATTCAAACTACACGGCAAAATTTAAACTAAATATGTTATCTTACGCCGATAGAAACGTAGTAAAAGCTGCAGGAAGGCATTTCTCCGTCGATTCTAATCAATACGGTATTGGCGGAGACAAAAAGATAAACTCGTGGCTGCAAAGGCAAGCTCCAAATCTTTCCGTGGGCCTGAAACAGGGAAATATCCCGAAATTGATAATGGTGTAATTGCTTATGTCAATAAACTTCGGAATGATGGTTTGCTGTCTCTTATGAAATGATTCAGAACAAAGCTCGCGAGATAGCTGCCATGCTAAACATTGACAAGAAGGACTTTAACGGAAGCCATTGGTTGGGTGATTCATTTTATGAGACGGCAGAATCTCAGTCTACGAAGGAGAACATCTTAGTGCCAGCGATTACCTCGAGACTACACAAATAAGGTAATCGAATTCCATCGTTAGCAACATGACAGCGATAGCAATATGACTATTTGCTCTCCCAGATTGTGTTTTTTGATATGCCACGGAACACGACCATTGCTGCAACTGGCTCAAAGTGTCCTTGTGAAGACGATTGGAGCAGAGAAACTAAGATGCACAGTGATATTGTGCGTTACAGCAGACGGCAATAAACTTCCACCGTATGTCATCTTTAATAGGAAGACATTACCAAAGGAGATTACCCCTCATGGAATTCACTTAAGAGTTCAAGAAAAGGCTGGATGACAGAATTGATGGTGGGGTGGCTGGGAAAACCCGGGAAGACGACCAGGGGCATTATTACAAAAGCAATCCCTTCTTGTCCTAGACAGTTTCCGGGGTCACCTTGTGGAAGCTGTAAAGGAGAAAATGAAACTGATGAACTCCCAACCTGTTATCATTCCTGGAGGTTTAATGTCCATTCTTCAACCTTTAGACGTCAGCGTGAACAAACCTTTCAAAGAACACCTACGACGCTTGTATTCACAGTGGATGGCGGTGGGATCTCATCAGCTGACTCCAGGAGGCAAGATAAGGAAAGCCATCGCACGATGTGCGAGTGGATAACCCGTGCATGGGAGAAAATTGGTGTCGATATTGTGAAGAGTTTTAAAAAACTGCAATTTCTTGTGCCATTCACGGATCCGAGGACAATATGTTGTGGAATACCGGTAGTGAAAATGAAGAAGATTACGTGTTATCTGATCCTGAAAAGAGTGATGAGAGTGACGAAAGTGAGGTCACAGAATAGAGAGAGAGAGAGAGAGAGAGAGAGAGAGAGAGAGAGAGAGAGAGAGACGGTAAACAATGAAAAATGCATTGCTGCTCTTGATTGTAGGAATAATGAAGTCGTGGCATTGCCGGTAATCCAGTTCTTTTGTGTTACGGTAATTGAAAATAAATTGTGTTAAGAAAATAAATACCGGTGCAGTAAGTTTAAGAATAGTTGCGACTTTTTACGTTTGGCTTGTCGGGGTGAAGGAGACGCCGTTGCCCAGGTAACAGCAATAGTGAGCCGCCTTTTTCCACTCCCGCCGCCACCGGCTCGGCTTGTGAGGCACCACTGTTGCCAAAGCGTGTGTAAACAGTAACACTTGGTGTCGCGCGGTGGCCCTTTGCGTTCTCTATCCTGTATTGTTGTGTCCTACCTACAAAGAATGTTTCCAGGCGCCAGCGTGGCGTTAGATGTTGCCGGCGCGCTCAGCATACGCTGGAAACTATGCGAACCCTCCACTCGCTCCGCACCGACATGTCAAAAGTCTCAACTAATTTTTAACGCACTGTAAGCACCTTTTTTTTCACAAATTGCCGTATACCGGTATATTTTACCTGCCTAGTTTTTCATCGTTTCCGAATAACTACTCGCATAATTCCCTCCCTAGTGTTTTCAAGAGAATTTTTCGAGAAAAAGATGGGGGGGGGGAGATAACGCGATAAAATACGGTATTTCCTTTTGAGAGCCGACGTACTTTCGTATCAAATAGCAATTTATGTTCTGTTCCCAAATCTTCACAGAGGACCGCAAAAAGGCGAGTATTTAACGTACTTTTTAACATTAATTCACAATTTTAATACATAATTTTAAGATGT
Organism: Locusta migratoria; assembly: GCA_026315105.1. Classification (NCBI taxonomy): domain Eukaryota; kingdom Metazoa; phylum Arthropoda; class Insecta; order Orthoptera; family Acrididae; genus Locusta; species Locusta migratoria. The sequence goes on along the minus strand of CM048751.1, from coordinate 88,993,920 downwards.
CGTTGAGAGAATTTGGAACCATTTTAGCTGCCAAGGCTTGACAGTGCACAATAATGTGTACTGAAATAATGCTTGGGTTCTTTACTCAACCATCTGCATGCATCCTGAGCGAGATCGAAGCAATGATGGAGCGCCGTCTGGATATGCCAATCTGCTTTTGCCACGACTACATATTTGCTAAAGAATTCAGATACCGCTGTAATATTAATCGCATTCGAAGAAATCGTTAGCTCTTTAGAGAATAACTTCTCGTTTTTAACAGTTGACAACAATTTGAAACAACTGTATATAGTCTCGTTTAAATGAATAGCGAAAAATTTTTGTTCTTTCATGGCTTGCACTACCTGATTACGTCTTCTGCAATATCAAGACGACGTCTCACAATGACGTTAGAAAGCGGTATTTGCGAAAGGTTTTGTTAATTTTCTGAGCCAAGGACAATGTCTGTTGCTTTCAACAAAATAGGATTTGAGTAGTGTTTCTCCGAAAATGATATTTGTTAGCCTTTGAGATGAGTAACGATATCTCACATGAAGCTGGGAGCGCTTTTTCAGAAAACTGACCAATGAGTCCAGTACTATCCAAGTTTAAATTCCTCACATTTTGCAACAACAAAAATCTTTCGGCTTTCTTTTTAATGTTACCTATGTTTAGTCCACAAATGCCGTTCGAGACAAAGTTTCATGGCATTATTGCTCAATACTTCGTAAAAACACATTGCGGCTATAATCAACATTAGTACAAAAACGAAATCGTATTTAATGTAATGAATACAACAGCGTTGCTTCGGCTAACTCGTGGCGAAGTCAAGAAAAAAAATGTTCACAAGTAGTCAGTTTGCTTTCAATTCGAAGTACTCAAAACTAAACTGCTTGTTTCAGCGATACTGACTAAACTCATACCAACTTAGACTCGCGGTCGAACTGCAATGCAATTACTGGCAACAATTACTATATCGTTGCAAATGTGAGACAGAAGACAGCTAGCACGAAGTTTTGCGGATTGAACCGACATGAACAATCGGCCAAGTTTCTGCACTCTGTTACTCTTACACTATGAATTCCAGCGGTCGGATTGGTTACGATCAGTTTCTGCGCTTACTTTCAGGCTGATTATCTAAGAATGATGTTCAAATGTTTGTAAATCTGAGGGACTTGGCAGCTGCAGTTATCAGTCCTAAAACTAAGGCAACACATCCATGCCCAAGGGAGGACTAACCTCCGACGGCGAGCAACCGCGCGCTCCGCAGCAAGATGCCTTAGAGCGCTCGGCCACTCAACCGCGGCGCTGGTGATCAAATGAATATACATAGCATATACTGGGTAAGCGGTAGACAGTTTGAAGTACCATGACATTTGTCTTGATTCAATAGTCATTTTTATAGTAACGTAATACGTTGGTAACACTCATCCGGCCGCGCCTCCCTTTATACAGACCACTACCGTAAGTCAATATAAACAGAGGTGGTGGAGGTGGTTGGTCTAAGTTCTCAGTCCGGAGACTGGCTTGATGCAGCTCTCCGCGTTACTCTATCCTGTACATGCCTTTTTTTTTCTCACCACAGATAACCCTCCGCTATAGTTAGACCTCCGATACCCTATTTGCATCGTTGAGGAGACAAGCAAACACCACCACCTCGACAGTGTCTGTGATTCGTAAGGATGAATAACACAAATAAACTTGGGGGTTCTATTATATAAAACCATTGTTGACAAAAATAACGTGAATTACTTTCGCGTAAAGGAGATGTTAACGTCATTGACATTTCAAAATGTTCAAATGTTTGTAGATCTATCGGACCAAACTGCGTGGTCATCAGTCCGTAGCTTACAAACTACTTAAACCAAGGTAAACTAACCTAAGGACAACACACACACACACCCATGCCCCAGGGAGGACTCGAACCTCCACGGCGAGCAACCGCGCGCTCCGCAGCGAGGTGCTTTAGACCGCTCGGCTACTGCACCGCGGCACATTGACATTTACCATTTTAAGTAGTAACTACTGAATTATTGGTTATGAAGACATGCAAGGGCTAATTTAAATACTTCCCCACCTTCTTAATGTTTTAAATATTATAGTTAAATCAAGTAGTTACACTTCATAGCATTTTATAAGAAAACTCATCTAAGCGATTGAAATGAATTTAAAACCAGCCTAGAGCCTACTATTTTTTCAGTTACATGTTTCGACCTTTTATAACATCAGATTATGCTGGAGCAGGCATCGCTGCTAATGCTATTATGAACTGCGGTTGATTATAGCATTTACAATGCTGAACACACCACATGTATTTCGCAGCATTAGC